>JAQZBX010041307.1:0-22390 GCA_029593785.1 Cabassous unicinctus
ACTCAAACACTTGAGCTACATTTGCTCCCTTCTCATTGTAGTTTTTATTTTAATATACTTTTGATTTTTTTTAAAAAAAAAGACACTTAGATTACAAAAATGTTACATAAAAAATGTAAGGGATTCCCATATGCCCCACTCCCAACCCCTCCCACATTTTCCCATGTTAACAACATCCGTCATTAGTGTGGTACAGTTATTACAACTGATGAACACATTTTGGAGCATTGCAACCAAGCATGGATTATAGTTTACATTGTAGTTTACACTCTCTCCTGCACAATTTTGTAAGTAATGACAAGCTATATAATGACTTGTATCTGTCATTGCAATGTCATTCAGGACAATTCCCAAGCCCCCCAAATGTCCCCATACTATACCTCTCCCTCCCCTCAGAACCTCCAGTGCCCACTGCCTCCACATCAATGATAAAATTTCTTCCATTGCTATAATCGCTATAAGTCTATACTACAATACCAGTAAGTCTACTCTAGTCCATCATTGTAGTTTTGATCTGCATTTCCCTAATAGCCTGAGGTTTTTTTCTTTTTTTTTTTCGGGTGTTTCTGGCAATTTGTTTTTCCTCTTTGAAGAAATGTTCATTCAAAACTTTGCCCATTTTTAACTGGATTGCTTGGCTGTTTATCATTGAGTTTTAAGATCTCTTAATATAATAAGGATATCAAACCCTTATAAGATATGTGGTTTCCAAATATTTTCTCCCATTGAATAAGCTGCCTTTTCACTTTCTTGACAAGTCTTTTGAAGAACAAAAGAGTTTAATTTTGATGAAGTCTCATATATCTGTTTTTTTCTTTTGTTGCTCGTACTTTGGATACAAGTTTTAAGAAAAACTACTGCCTACCACATGATTTTGAAGGTGTTTTCTTACATTTTATTCCAGTATCTTTATGGTTGTACCTTTTATATTTAAGTCCTTGACCCATTCTGAGTGAAATTTGTATAAGGTGGGAGATAGGGGTTATCTTTATTTCTTTTGGTTATGAATATCGAGTTCTCTCAGCACAATATGTTATATAGACTGTTCTAGCCTAGGTGGGTGAGCTTCACAGCCATGTCCAAAATCACTTTACCTTATATAAATTATACATTCCCACCAGAGGTTCTGAGGGAAGGGGGAGAAACAAATAGGTGTAACACAGAATACTTTGGGGACATTGGAATTGCCCTGCATGACATTGCAATGATGGATACAAGTCATTATACATTTTGTTGAAGCATATAAAATTGTGCAGTGCAAAGTGTAAACTATAATGTAAAGTATAGTCCATGGTTAGTAGCAACACTTTGATATATTTATCAATTTTTTAAAAATTGTACCACACTAATGAAAGATGTTGTAATGAGAGAAAGTGTGGGAGGGGGATAGGGTGGCATATATGGAAATCCCCTATATTTTGGATGTAACATTTATAAAATCCAAAGCTTCTTTAAAAAAAAAATTAAGTAAAAATCACTTTACCTTAAATGTCAGGTCTGTTACTGAATTCTCAATTCAGTTCCACCAGTCAATCTGTCATTCTTAATGCCAGTATCATGCTGTTTTTTGTTGTTGTTGTTGTTTGTTTGTTTTTTGTTTTCCACTGTAGCTAAGTAATATGCTTTCAGGTTCAGAAGTGAGAGTCCTTCAACTTCATTCTTCTTTTTAAAACATCTTTGGCTATTTGAGGCCCATTACCCTTCCAAATAAATTTGTTAATTGGTTTTTCCATTCCTGCAAAACAACAACAACAACAACAAAACTATTGGGATTTTTATTAGGATTGCATTGAATCTGTAAATCAGTTTGGGTGGAATTGACATCTTAACAATATTTTGTTTTCTAACCCACGAACATGGAATGTCTTTCCATTTATTTAAGTTTTCTTTGCTGTCTTTTAGAAATGTTTTGTAGTTTTCTGAGTAAACATTCTTTATGTCCTTGGTTAAGTTTATTCCAAATTTTTAATTTTTAATAGCTATTATAAATTGACTTTTATTCAGATTTCTTCCTCATATTGTTCATCAGTAGTGTAGAAAAATACCACTGATTTTTGCATATTAATCTTGTATTATGCCACTTTCTTGAACTTGTGAATTAATTCTAAATCTTTGTTGTGAAGTTTTCAGGATTTTCTACATAAAGTCTATCATCAGCAAATAGCTAAAATATTACATCTTCCTTTCTTATGTGGCTGCGTTTCATTTCTTTACCTAGCCTAATTGCTCTAGCTACAATGCCTAGTACAAGACTGAATAACAGTGGTGACAGTGGGCATCCTTTTCTTGTTCCTGATCTCAGTGGGAAAGCGTTCAGTCCTACACAGTGGCGTAAAATGCTAGCTGTAGGTTTTTCCTAAATGAAATTTACCATATTGGGAAAGCTTCCTTCTATTTCTATCTTTTGGAGTGTTGTTGTTTTTTTATCAAGAAAAGGTAATGTATTTTGTCAAGTGCCTTTTCTGCAACAATCGAGAGGATCATGTGATTTTCTTCTTCAATTTATCCATGTGGTTTATTACACTAATTGATTTTCTTGTGTTGAACCACCCACGTATACCGGGGTTAAAACCCACTTAATTATGGTGTATAACTCTTTTAATGTGCTTTTGGATCCTGTTTGCAAGTATTTTGTTGAGAATTTTTTCATCTATGTTCATTAGAGATATTGGTCTTTAATTTCTTTTTTTGTCATATCTTCATCTAGTTTTAGTATTAAGGATGCTATTCTTTTTCATTCTCTCTAGTATATTTGTATTTATATTCTGTAAAACAGTCTTATATATGCAATATCACCCATATTTATGTTTCACATGAAGTTTTGCTATCTTATACAGTCCCATATTTCAGTTTTTAGCTTTCTTTCTAGTAATATACATGACCCCAGACTTTCCCTTTCAGCACTGTCTATCATATAATAGCTCTGCTAGTTTCAAACACATGATATGCATTCACCATTTCTATTCATTTCCAAAGATTTACAAATAGTCTTTTTTACAGATTCTGCACAGATTAACTCACAACTTTCCATTTTCTAATCCCATTCTGTTTTCAGATGGCCAAATTTCTATTTATTAACTCCATGAGTTTACACAACATATTTAGTTTATAATAGTGCAAAAATACAGTATTTGTCATTTTGTGTCTGGCTTACTTCACTCAACATAATGTCCTCCAGGTTTATCCATGGTATCATATGCTTCATGACTTCATTTTTTTCTTACCACTGCATAATAATCCATTGTGTGTATCCACCTTAATTTGTTTATACATTCATCAGTTGGTAGAACCTAGGCTGTTTCCAAATTTTGGCAATTGTAAATAACACTGCTAAGAACATCAGTGTGCAGATGACTATCTATGTCTTTTATATCAGTTCTTCTGGGTATATACATAGTAATAGTATTGCCAGGTCACATGGCAAGTCTATATTCAACTGTATTATGAACTGCCAAACAGTCCTCCACAGTGGCTGTACCATTCTACGTTCCCACCAACAATGAATAAGCATTCCTATCTCTCCACATTATCTCCAATATTTACAGTTTTCTTGCTTTTTAATAGTGGCCAGTCTAATAGGTGTGAAATGATATCTCATAGTTTTGATTTGTATTTCCCTAATTGCTAGTGATGTTGAACATTTTTTCATGTTTCATTGCCATTTGTATTTCTTCTTTGGACAAATATCTTTTCAAGTCTTTTGCCTTTTTAAAAATTGGGTAGTTTGCCATTTTATTGTTGAGTTGTATGATCTCTTTATGTATCATGCATATTAAACCCTTATCAGATATGTAATTGCCAAATATTTTCTCTCATTTTCTTCTATGAATTTTATGGTTGTTGTTTTTATATTGGGGTCCTTGATCCATTTTGAGTTAATTTTTGTATAAGGTGTGAGTTAGGAGTCCCCTTTCTTTCTTTTGGATATGGCTATCCAGTTCTCCCAGCAAACTTTTCTGAATAGAGTGTTCTGGATCTGCTGCCAGGGCTTGACCACCTTGTCAAAAATCAATTGAAAGTAGAAGTGAGGGTTTATTTCTGAGTTTGCAATTTGATTCCATTGGTCAGTATCTGTCTTCATGCCAGAACCATGTGCTTTTTTTTTTTTTTTGCCACTGTAATTAAGAAATATGCTTTAAAGTCTAGAAGTGAGAGTTCTCCAACGTCATTCTTCCTTTTAAAGATCTTTTTGACTATACAGGGCTTCTTATCCTTACAAATAAATTTGATAATTGTTTTTTCCATTTCTGCAAAAAAGGTTGTTTGGAATTTTATTGGGATTGCACTGAATCTTTAAATTAGTTTGAGTAGAACTGACATCTTAACCATATTTAGTCTTCCACCATGAACATTTATTTAAGTCTGCTTTAAACTTTGTTATTGTGATTATGTTTGCCTCATGGAATGAATGAATTAGGTATTGCACCCTGCTTTTCAACTTTTGGAAGAGTTTGAGCAGGATTGGTATTAATTCTTCTTGGAATGATTGTTGGAGTTCACCTTTGAAAGCATCTGATCCTGGGATTTTCATTTTTAGGAGTTTTTTTTATTTTAGCAATTTAATTTTATTGATAGATATTAATGAAGTATGCAATTCATCCAAAGCATACAATAAATGGTATGCTGTATAATCACATAGTTGTGCATTCATCATTTCAACCCTTATTAGAGCATTTTCATTGTTTCAATAATAATATTAATAAACAAAACCACACAAACAAACAAGAAAATTCTTCACCTTGCAATCTCTCTCTGTTTCCCCTGATGTACATAGCTGCTATTTCTGGTTATTCTTGTACGTTTATTTATTTATTTATTAAGCAGTTTTATTGAGATATATTCCCATACCAAATGATGTATCTAAAGTCTATAACCAATGGCTTTTAGTACAATCACAATGTTGTGCATTCATCATCAAACATTTTTTTGAATTATTTCTCTTTTATTTTTTTAGAAGATACTTAAATTACATAAATGTTACACAAAAACATAGGGATTTCCATATGCCCCACTCCCCACATCTCCCACACACTCCCTAACAAACAACATCCTTCAGTAGTGTGGCACATGCATTGCAATTGATAAATGCTTCTTGGGGCACTGCCACTGAGGATGGGCCATAGTTTACAATGCAGTCTACACTCTCTTCCACACAGTTCTGCATATTATGGGATGATACAAAATGGCCTATATCTGTCATTGCAATGTCTTTCAGGATGATTCCGAAGTCCTGAAAAAGCCCCCATATTACAACTGTTTTCCCTCTCGCTGGCCCCACATAAAAGTTTGCCAATTTTATTGATCTTTTATTGATCTTTTCAAAGAACTGACCTTTGGTTTTGTTAATTCTCTGTATGGTATTTTTTATTCTCCGTTTCATTGATTTTTGCTCTAAAATAATTTTTGTTATTTCTTTATTTTTACTTGTTTTGGTGTTAGTTCTTTTTCTATTTCCTCTATGTATGCATTTAGTTCTTTGATTCTAACCTTGTCTTCTTTTTAAAATGTAAGCATTGAGAGATATAAATTTCCCTCTTTGTAATGTCTTCACTGTATGCCATAAGTATTGAAATGTTATGTTCTTATTTTTGTTCATCACAAGATATTTTTTAAAATCCTTTGTAATTTCTTCCCACTAATGGTTTAAGAAAGAATTACTTTAACTTCCATATATTTGTGGATTTTCCCAGTTCCCTGCCTGTTATTTATTTCCAGATTCATTCCATAGGGTCAGATAAGATGCTTTGTATGATTTCAATTTCTCTAAATTTATTGAGACTTTTTTGTGACATAACATTTGGTCTATCATGGAGAATGATCCATTTGCACTTGAGAAGAAGGTAAATCCTGCTTTTTGAGGTGTAATGTTCTCTATATGTCCTTTAGCTTCAGTTCATTTATCATATTATTCAAGTTTTCACTTTCCTTATTGATCTTCCATCTAGGTGTTCTTTTTATTGATGAGAGTGGTGTTTTGAAATTTCCAACTATTATTGTAGAGGTGTCTGTTTCTCCATTCAGCTTTGCTATTGTTTGTCTCATGTATTTTAGAGCACCATGGTTAGGTGAATATGTATTTATGATTGTTATTTCTTCTTGGGGAATTTCCCCTTTTATTACTATAGAGTGTCCTCTTTGTCTTTTATAACACATTTTGTCTTTTATAACAGTTATTTCTTAAAGTCTATTTTGTTTGCTATTAGTATAGCTACTCCAGCCCTTTTTGGTTACTGTTTGTATGGAATATCTTTTTTCATATACATAGGGATATTGCTTTTATCCATTATGCCAGTCTATGTCTTTTGATTGGGGAGTTTGAGCCATTAACATTCAATGTTATTACTGTAAAGACAGTACTTACTTCAGCAATTGTTTCCTTTGGTTTTATCTGTCAACATTCCCTATTTGCAGATGACATGAACAAATATACAAAGTCCCAAAATATCTACAACAAAGCTAGTAGAAGTAATGAATGAATTCAGCAAAGTGATGGGATACAAGATTAACACACAAATATCAGTAATGTTCATATACTCTTAAAAGAATCAAATATGTAGGAATATATTTAACCAAGAATGTAAAGGTCTTGTATGCAGAAAACTACAAAACAGTTCTAAAAGAAATCAAGAAAGATCTAAGTAAGTGAAAGGACGTTCTGTGTTCTTGAATTGGAAGACTAATATTGGTAAGAAGTTATTCCACCCAAAATATTTTATAGATTGAGTTCAATCCCAATAAAATTCTAACAGCCTACTTTGCACAAATGGAAAATTGAATTATCAAATTTATTTGGAAGGATAAGGGATTCTGACTAGTCAAACACATCTTTTTAAAGTTAATTAGGTACAGGGCTATGGTTGAAAGAGGAAGTTCTGGGCTGTGTATGTTGCTAGAATGAAAGTAATAAGATAATACATGGGACTCTAAAACACAGTGAGCCATGTTATGGACAATGGGCTGAGGTTAATAGTACAAGTACAAGTATGTTCTTTCATGAATTATAACAAATATATGACACTGATAAAAAGTGTTAATAATATGGTAGCACATGGAAAAATACACCTAGCATAAACTTAAAAAGAAAATAATTACTTATTGCATACTTATTTGATAACTTGATATTTTACTTAAATAGTGCATGGCACAAGATATCACCCAGGGTTACAGTCATATGAAGACTAGAGCAGAAGAGGATATTATTACAACCTAATTCACATAACTTACCATGATTCACATCCTTGTGAACTATTGGGCAGAAGATTTCTGGGGTTCCTTGCCACATGGGTTCCTCTGTGGGGGAACTCACACCATAGCATCTGGTTTCCATCTGAGCACTCAATCAAGAAAGTAATGGAATGCCAGAAAGATGAAATTCAGATTATTTTAAAGTCTTTAAAAACTAGACTCAGAAGTAACATCTCATTTCTTTTGCCATATTTTAATCACTGGATGTGAGTCAGTAGGTCCAGTACACACTCTAGAGGGGGATTTAAAAAGAGCATAACTACCAGGAAGCAGGGAATATTTGTAGAATCTTAGATGCTTCCCAGGGCACAACCTCATCATCTATCAGGAGAGTTGGCTCTAAAATACAATAAGACTCTGGAGATGTCCCTCTGTTTTATAGCATAATCTCCAACCTATATCACCATTATGCACAGGGCAAAAATTCTCTGGGAAGAAATTGGTACAAGCAGAAATCCTTCTGTATTTGTGCTACTGTAGATCTCAACATGGTGCTTTTTCCAATAAGTCAGAAAAACCATCCTAATGACTCCTAAACTAACAGATTTACTCCACTGATATCACGTAAGGCTATAGCCAATCCATGCCCAAATTAAAAAATATCTTCAGAGGCTCTTATTTCTGCTTAACTAAAAAGGCTTACCATTATTCAGAATAAATTTTCCTTTGAATTTCATATTCACACATTTTGAAATATTTCATAAGACATGTTTTTGACATATGTTTTTTAAGTAATTGTTAGTAGATCTCTATAATGAGGAGCCATGAGATTGAGTTTTCAATTATTGATTACAAGGAAATAATATGTATACCCATTTAAAACTGATATGGAGAAAGTGATTCCCTTTATGAGTATGTAGGTAAAAGTTAGAGACTAACTTTTTAGGGAACAAAACCCTTAGTGGCAGGTGTATACAGATGGATTAAAGGGGTGAGTCTGTGCACTGAGTTTTGGGATGCTATGACTGTAGTGAGTAGAAGGCATCACATTCTGAGTTCCTACCAAATCTTAGTGTAGAGGAATGGCATATGGAAACCAAAGATAGATGGGCTTTTATAGTGTTGCTTTTCTCTAGCTGCTAAAATAAATCCCATACAATGGTTGGCTTTACAACAGTAATTCATTGGTTCAGAAGGTTAGAAGTCTTTCCTCCTTGGGCAGTTTTCTTGCTGGCTGGCAAACTTTGAATTTCCATGGCTTTTCCATTAAATGGCAATGCACATTGCATGCTTTTCTCCTTTTTCCTCTGGGTTCTCTTGACCTCCAGCTTCTGGATGCTCCCCATGACTATCTCCATCTGACTTTCAATCTACTTATAAAGGACCCAAAAATATGGATTAAAACCCCACAGATTTAGTTGGACTACACCTTAACTGAAGTAACATCTTGAAGAGATTTGATTTAAAATAGATCTACACCAACCAGAATATGGACCAAGACAAAGGACATATCCAAAGTAGGGTACACAATTCAATCTACCATATACAGTAAAAAGAAAGATTTGTTTTCCATTTTCCCAATTTCTACTTGCATGATGCTTATACTTGAGGAAATAGAAAGACTACTACAGTTTTTCATTACTTATTTAGACATCCAATTGAGGGATTTTATTCCAGATTTTTTGTCCTTGTGTTATTCACAGAACTTATCAAAACACAACCATTATAAGATATCTATTATTCTTGCACATAGATGGTATATAATGCATTCCTCAGAAAGGCCCTAAAAATAAAAGCAAACAAACATGTGTTTCTATTTGCAGCAGTTCTTACAGTTGTATATAGAAAATCTAGTGGAATAAGGAGGATGGAAAATGCTGGATATAAGGATGGAAAACTATATTTACACTTTCTTTTGAGATAATGGATGACTTATTCAACATTTTTTAGTAGATGTGGGATACATTTCTGCTCTCACTATCATAGCTTCTGAGCACAGAAACAAATGATATTAAGTTCAAGCCTTTATACTGTTCTTGTGTAAAGATAAAATTATAATGGTTTTCAACCAATCTGGTTAAACATGTTATAAATTCAAATAATATATTTGAATGCAATGACCTCAGAGTCAATGATCTGAATGAATATATCTTTATTTAATGGGTTCTTACCACATGCATACATTATTCATGTAATCTTAAAGTGATGTCAATTAAAATAAATATGATTAAAAATGAAGAAACACAGGACTTGAAAGTTAAATAACATGTTCTAGCTACATCTATGCTCTTGTAACCCCAAAGGATGTGCCAAAGGAACAGTGTTCAGATATAAGATGTGAAAAGAAAATAAAACTTGAGAGCTGTGAAAATTTCTGTGACCAAGGGGCATAATTTAATTTTCCTGACTTTCTTTATCCACAAACCTAAAAGAGATGTTTATGTTATTGAGATGAGGTGTTCTCTTGAGGATCCCTCACAGGGACCTCTTGAAGTCCCTGTTCCTCAGGCAGTAGATGAAGGGGTTCAGCATGGGGGTGACCATGTTGTACATCACTGAGGCCACTGCACTCTTCCTGGGTGACTGTGAGTAAGCTGAACTCAGGTACACTCCCATGCCTGTCCCATAAAATAAGCAAAGAACTGATAGGTGAGAGGCACAGGTGGAAAAGGCTTTATACTTCCCACCTAATGATGGGACTCTCAGAATGGAGGAAACAAATTGAAAATAAGAGAAAGGTATCTGTGAGACTGGAACTTCACCAAAGATGGTGCCAATAAAATATATTAATATCCTATTGGAGGAGGTGTTAGAACAGGCAAGTTTGAGGAGTTGAGCAGGATCACAGAAGAAGTGAGGGATTTCTGCTTCTGAACAGAATATTAGTTGTGACACCATTAAGCAGTGCAGCTGGGAGTCCAGAAGGATGGTGATAAGACAGAAGAATCAGCAGGCCACACAGCTGAGGTTTCATGTTTGCTGAATAGTGGAGAGGGTGATGGAAGTCTGGAAACCTGTCATAGGCCATCAGAGTCAGAATCATACTGTCTAAACATCCAAAAATTAAAAAAAGACACCTGAATCAGGCAGCCTGTACATGAGATGACTCCTCGGGGAGTGTGGATATCCATAACCATCTCTGGGACTGTGGTAGAGTTTAAACTAAGTCAGCCAAGGACAGGTTAAAGAGGAAGAAGTAAATGGTAGTGTGGGGGTGGGAGTCAGAGCTGATGGCCAGCATGATAAGTAGGCTCCCCAGCATGGTGAACAGGTACATGGACAGAAACAGTACAAATAAGAAGGATTTTGTTTCAAGGTCTGAGAGCCTTAAGAGGAGGAATTCTGAGACAGAGGTTAGATTCTGTGGTTCCCCAAAGCAGCAAAATATTTGGAAAAGAAATGAGGATTGTTATAAGGAAATTGTGTAGACACCCATCACTGTGTCTGTTTTTCAGATTCAGGTAATTCATATATAAAGTATTCACACACAAGGAACATACACTCTGGTACTTAGCAATACTTTTCATTTAATTACATACCCATTCTTCTTAGATTCATTTTCAATAGTTTATTTCCTTTTCACCTGTTTCTCTATGTGCATACTGTAGAGACATTGGGAAAAGGACATTAAATGAAAAAAATATATGAATGCAATTAAATATCTGTTTCCTCCCTGAAGAAACATAAGGGATAAGAAATATTCTTCTGATTAAAAAAAAAATCTAGTTAAAGTACATTATGATGCAGTCAAAAAGGTTCTGAGGGGAGGGAATGTTAAAAACAGGTGTAATATGGGGGCATTCTTGGGACTTGGAATAGCCCTGAATATCATTGCAATGACAGATATAGGCCATTATATATCTTGCCATAACCTAAAAAAAAATATATAGGAAAGAGTGAAAGCTACAAAGTAAAATCCATACTTAGTGTCAAAGCTCCAAAATGTTTTCATCAGTTGTAATCAATGTAACACACTAATTAAGGATGTTGTTAATGTGGGAAAATGTGGGAAGGCTAGGGAGCGGGGTATCTTAGATGCCCCTAGTTTTTTATGTAAGATTTATGTAATCAGTATCTTTTAAAAAATTTAAAAATGCAATGAAATAAATTCTCCACATTTGGGCAATTTCTTAAATTTTTCATGAGCTATGTAATATAGAGTCTGATTCTACTTTTTAGATGTTTGTATCCTGACAACAATTAAGCTTCACCATTGATGTTGCTTTCCTTCCCACATATGTGCATGTTGATAAGATTCCCTGGTACTCTTCCCTTTGACATTAACCAGAAATTTAATCCAGGCCAGACAATGTCCCAGCATAAGGACTCTGAAACCAGCCTCTATTCCCCCATCGTATTTTGTCCCCTCAAGCCCTTTTCAAACCAGCTTTGAAGGGCTATCCTGCTCTACACAAACAGTCACCCTAGGCAAGTAATAAACCTTCCAGACACTCTTAGTGTGTGTGTATGTTGTGCATGTGTGCATCTGAAGCAAAATTTGTTTGTGGGTCCATCCTGTGGCTTTAAAATATTCAGGAAAACCTTGCATCATAAACTTGATTCTTTTCTAAAGGCAAGGGTATTTAAACAGTTGATATTTATATATAATAATTTAATCTACATTAGATTTTTTTGGAAGAAATTAAGTAAAATAATATAGAGAAAATTCTCAGTGCAGTTATTCTCTATCATAGTTGATCTTTATCAATACCCTTGTTCTGTTAAAATATACTAAAGCTCAAGCTCTATTTTAGAACCAAGAAAATCAGAAGCTCTACACTTAAGAGGCCATTGGTGGTCTTAAGTACCTCTAAAGTGAAGAACTATTGCCCTAGAAAAATGTCAGTCTCAGCAAATGCTCCATTAATATTACCTATTATCATCATTAATACCCAAGCACTAAGTTAAAAATGCAAACATTTAAAATATTTACTTTGTATGTAATAGAGACTTAAATTATTGCCAATAATATTTCATTTTCCTCCTATCCCTTGTTAGCATTGATTTAAGTATTCATAATGAATTTTCTTATACATTTTCCTAAATTGTCTTTTTCTATAAATATCACCATCAAAACTTTCTTCTTTACTACAATATTGTATTTTATGTCTCTCTTTAAGTATATATAGTTGGTTAATATTCAGTTTAACTAATGCATGATATTGCCTAGGGGATGAAAATCATTTTTCTGGTCAATTTTGTATTCCAATAGCTCTTTCAATAATTTTCCTCTCATTCACACAAGTAAGAATTATTGTAACATAAATGCATAAAGGATTCTTGTAGGAATAGTATTAATCTATGCATATTCAATTTTATTATTGATTGCCTATATTTGTTTCACAGTAGAAAAATAAACATAATTAACTACTTGCACTTATCAATAAGCTCTAGAATCAGAAATACACCTGATTTTGATTTAGGAATAGTCATTTTATGATTGCTCCACATTAAATATCCATCCTGTGTAGGACATATTTATTTTCTCAGACCACAAACTGTGCTGTAACATGAAGTACTACTCTTGGAAAATCCAATGGAGCACAGCATTTATTCTATAGAAATGCCTTTAAAAGATTAGCTCACTTGGCTAATTCACAGATGAATTAACTTCCTGTCAATAGGAGAAATCAATGGTTCTACTTCTATTTGCTCTCTGGGACCAAAGGAAGTTTAGAGAGAAAAAACACACATTCTCCTCTGGTGGAGGTACTGTATTCCTAGTACAGAAGCGACAGAACCTATATATGAATCCCATATCTTTCACATCCTGAAATTTTTGACACAATGAATATCTTATTTTATTTTTAATATCAAATTTTAATAATTATTTGGAAGCAGATTTATTGATGAAATATTATCCCAAGAAATAATTAAAAACCCTTTTTTCCAAATATACGTCAGAGAGGTTGAAGCCTATCTTATCTCAATTAATTGTACCACGGAATACTGGAAATCCTAAAATATGTCTCAGAGTGCACAAAAGGTGTACTTTCCCTTTGTCCTTCTCCATTTACTATTTTTTAGGAGGTACTGGGGATTGAACTCAGGACCTTGTACATGGGAAGCAGGCGCTCAACCACTTGAGCTACATCTGATCCCCATTCCATTTATTATTGTTGCTTAAATTTTTGTGAAAATGTGCCAGATTCTTTTAACAATATAATGTTGGAAGGCCTATTAATAATATAATGTTGTATGGAATAATAGATTCCATACAAAAGTCATGACACAGAACATTAAAACACTATTTTTCCTTGTCTCTAGTTCTACTGCATCTCCCTGGAAATGATGAAAGTGCAGGCAGGAAGCCACCCATTTTGTGGAAGCCATGATACATGCATTTTGTCCCTGTGAAGAACTAAAGGTAATCAATATTTAACAGAGATCTTTCAAAATTTGCTTCCCTATTATGTATAATTCTTCCTGTATAAGGCTCTGGGGAATCAGATAATGGGATTTAGTAATTTCCCTCCAACCACTTAGAAATTGCTGGTCCTTTTGCCAGGGGAGAATACTGGCCAGGATCTCAGTGTCTGGAGTGTCACTACTGAGATTAAACCTCTCTTCACCCCTTTGTACACCAAAACATATTAAAAATTAAGTAAACATGGCACACACATTTCCTCATCTGTAAAATTGCAATAATATTTTCACGTGTAATGCAGATGAAAAGAGAGAAGGTATTTAGAAAGTGAGTTAAGAGTCTCAAACTAGGAAGTTTTCATTAATTCTTCATAATCTTTTGGTTTCTGTCATCTTATTTGTCATCATTATCATATTCCTCACATTCATGGTAATTTTGGACTGTTTAGTGAAGAGTATTGAGTGACCCATTTCTTTTATGTTAAAGACTATTTCAGTGGATATTGGAATTGGTGGTGGAGAAAGGGAGGACTAGCAATGACAGCAATGAAATCCCTAATTGAATCAAGGATATAAATTCCAAAAGCCCCTGAACAGAAACTTTGCCATAAAGAGCCAAACCATTTGGCTATCTCTTTGGCTTTGTTCTAGTAAGAAAACAATGCTCCCGCATACCCTACTACATCCAGTATCTCCTATGGAACTCACTGGACTGAGCTGTATTTTCCTGGGTGTTCTTCTAAGGAAGAGGCAGTTTTATTAAATATTTTGTTAAGGAAGAGGCAAAAACTCTATATGCTATGTAAAGGCAGTTTTATTCAATCAAATGAGTTTGTAGAAGCACTGTTTAAATGGAAATATTTAAATGACTAATTCCAAGAAATCATTATTAAGCAGAAAACCAAATTGATAATAATAATAAAAGTAACTTCCTAACAGGAAAACCTGTCGGCAGTCAGCATCCCCTGCCAACTTGCCTCTAAAAGACTTTTCTTTGGAAAAGAAAGTGGAAGGGGCAGTGTTTTGTTCTTACTGGAAGGACATTTATTCTGCATACTGATTTGACTTCTCTTCATAAAATGTTTCTGCCAAAACAACCATTTGTGTGCTTATAGGTTAACAGGTCCACCAAAATGGTATTCAATAAGCATTGTTTTGCTCAAGGAAATCACTTTGCAACAAATGAAACGTGGCCAGTAGGTCCATTCTCATGGGATTCACTGGCTTTACCATGTAACCCAATATCCTGAATCAGCTAGATTGATGGAACCATGCAATGGCCTATTGAAGACTCAATCAGCAAGGCAGTGATACATTGCAGGCCTGGATAAATGTTTTTCAAGGTTCTGTATTTGTTCTATATCAGTGTGTACTCTATGGTACTATTTCTCCCATAGCCAGAACTCTTGGGCCCAGGATCACAGGGTGGAAATTGGAATGGCACCAATTAATATTACTGGTGTGATCCACTAGCGATATCTTTGTTTCTTGTCTATCTCAGTAACCTTATGATCTGCTTACCTAGGAGTCTACAAAGGGAGAAATGTTTCCACCAGGGCATACAATGATTCCAGTGAACTGGAATATAAGACTGCCAGCTGGCCATTTTGGTATCCTCATGCCTCTGGATCAATAGGCAAAATATGAGTTACTGTACTAGCAGAGGTGATTTATTCTGCTTACCAAGCGGAAACTGGACTGCTAATGGAAGTACAGAAGGCTATGTCTGAATAAAGGCAACACAATCTATGTGGGTATACTAATGGTCTAGATCCTCCAAGAATTAATTTTTGAGTTATCCCACCAAGCAGAGGCCCATGATCAACTGAAGGCTTCCTAAGGGTTAAGAGAATATGTAGTAGGTAGTGGATGAAGGTAGATATAAATATGAGCTATGACCATGTGACCCTTTGCAGAAATAAAGACTGTAACTGTTAAGTATTTTCCATTATGTTGCTATGAATATGTTTATATATATACATATAAACACACGTAAATATATATATATATATATATATATATATATATATATACATGAAGTAAATATCTTTGTTTTCTTCCTTCTCTTACCACTTTATAATAAAACATGTTGTATTAAGTTTTTAAAAATTATGGACGAAGTAGATATGTATAAGTGCCAAGTTTATAAGCAGTGGATTGTAATGTTTAAGTTCATGTTTCAACTTGGGAAGATTACAGTGTTCAGTTGTTTGAATCAATGTAGCACTTGCCTGATTTACTGTGTGTGTTTATTTCACAGGAAAAAAGAAATTGCATCCATAATCAGTTCATTGCATCTACATCTCATGTCATCCACACTCAGCATAGGAGATTGCTGAAAGTAACACGGGTACTCTCTTCATCCAATCAGTTGGAGTTCTTAAATAATAGAAATAAGAATATCAGCAAACAGAAAGAAGAATTTCTGCTTCTATGTCAGCCTGCAACTTCTATGGGGAAATTCAACTTTACCATCATGGGAGTTTCCAGCTCACAGCAGGCCCTGCAGAGCCCAGCCTTGGCATAGTCAGGCTGTGATCCAATGTCTATAACAAATCTTTTAGTGTTTATTATGTCATTTCTGTCAAAAGCACTCTTAGTTTGCCAGATTTCTATGACAAATATCATACAATGAGTTAGCCCAAAAGCAGCAATTTTAAGGCTAGAGGTTCACATTCCAGTTATCAGAAAGACCTTGGATAGACAGAATTCTATCCAAATTCTGTAGCATTCAGGTGCTGGCTTACTGTAGTTCTTGGAGTTCCTGGAATTATATCTCTGCTTCCTGTCACATGGAGATCTCACTCTCTCCGTGTGTCTGCTCTGTTTTCTCTGCTTTCCAGCTTCTTCCTATAAGGCCTTCTCTAGCTTCTGGCTTCCAGTTTCTTTTCTTCATAAAGCCCTCAGTAATATTGATTAAGACACATTCAAATTCATTTGGACCAGAACATAAATGCAAATATTATGTTCAAGAGGTTCAATTTGCAAAAAGGTGTACTCCCAAAGGAATGAGGATTAATATAAGGAACTTGTCTAACTTGGAGAACATAATTAAATCTATAACATTCTGCACTCTGGAACACAAAAAGATATATTCTTCCCATGTGCAAAACACATTCCTCCATCCCATTATCCCAAAATTATTAAGTCATTTTAACAACAACCCTAAGTCCAAATTCTCATCAAAATCATTTGGGGGTGTGATCCATCCTGGGAAAAAATTCCACTCTTGTCATTTGTACTGTGAAACTTAGAAAAAAGTTATCTGAATACAAAATACAGTAATGGGGCAGGCATAGAGTAGACATTCCTATTCCAGAGGAAAGAAATTGGAAGGAAAAAAAAAGATCAAGTATCTCAAGCAAGTTTGAAATGCAGCCTGGCAAACTCCTTTAATTTCAAGGTCTGAGAGTCATCTGTGGATCAATGCTTTGTCCTTCTGATCTGCAGGAATGGCAGCCCTGCTCCCCCCTTTTCAAGCACCTGAATCTCATGATGTTTGTGATTAAAATGCAAAAGTTCTACTCTCTAGAATTTCTAACAGAGATTTTCAATAAAGGGACCATACCTGATACTGGCTGTTGGATGGGCTCCATACCACAGCCTAGACCAATGAATTCCTCCTTTCCAGGTGAGGTTTGCAAGATAGATTTTTTTTATTTCCACAGTTGAGATGGAAACAAACTGTGTCTACCAAAAAGTGGCTCACCTAACTTTATTTACATGTTAAATGTCTTACTGACTTCAAAATATGTGCATTCCCCTAGAGTAAACTATTCCTAATAATCTATTAATTCATGACTTAACAGCAGTGAGATTGCCTTGTGGGTGTCCTCTTTGCATTCCGTAGGAAAAGAGACCTGAATTGACCTTAGTTTGCAAAAAATATCTATATAAGTTTCATTTTAATTTTCCTTTCTATAACTTCTTTTTATAAATATATAATTTTAAGTGTAAACTATGGTCTTTTTTCATGTCTGTATCAGAACAAATGTTCTCTTGTACAATGCTTTCAACTGAGCAAATGACCAAATTCCATGAAAAATAAAGTACATTGTTTTTAAATTTAAAAGAGAGAGAGAGAGAAGCATAGCTTAAAATTTTACTGCTGAGAGGAAAACAAATAAAAACAAACACATAATGGCACAAATTTTAGAAACTTACTAAAGCAAATTATAAAACTACATAACTAGGGAAAAAACTTATCTATCTAGTTTATATATCCAGGCACATAATACTAAATGCATTTTTAAAAGTTTTTGAAAACCAAATAAGCTCATAAGAATCAATGGTGTTTGCCTATAGATGGGAATTGAAGGGTTTGAGGAAATCAAAACAAAAACCATTTATAACAATATATTTCCTTTTTATAATTAACTTTTAAAAGAAGCTTTTATATTACATAAATATTTCATAAGAAATGTAAGAGATTTCCATATGCCCCACTCCCTCCTCCTTCCATGCTTTCCCACATTAACAACATCATTCATTAGCATGGTACATTTGTTACAATTGATGAACCCATATTGAAGCATTTCTACTAAACCATGGCCTACAGTTTACATTATACTTTACACTTTTTTGCATACAATTTTGTAAGTTATGACAAAATACACAATGGCCTGTATCTGTTTTTACAGCAATGCCATGCAGGACAAATCCAATGTCACAAAAATGTTCCATATTACACCTATTCTTCCTTCTCCTATCCGTCAGAAACTCTGGTGGCTACTGTCTACATCAATGATAAGAGTTATTCCATTGATAGAATAATAAGAAGTCTATAGTAGAATAATAATCAGTCTTCTTTAGTCTATTATTGATTCCCCAATCTTGAGGATTTTGGGATGGTGATGCCCACAATGCTTCTAAATGAGAGGGGGATTAGATCCCTTGAGGCAGATGGATGGAACTATCTTGCTTGCAATTGCAGACATTCTCTGTTCCTTTGGATGGGCATTGTTCATCATCATATCTTTGTTAGCTGTCTTGCGTGGGTCCAATGAATTAGAGAGTAGGTGTTGCTACTCTGATGAAATTCAGGGCTTAACCAGCATACGGATTTAAGTCTCTGACACATTTATTTATCAAGTATCATGCTAATTATGGGCTCAAATTAAAGGTCAGAAAGCCATGTGTAGAGAACCTATAAATGAGTCTAACTATGTTACATTGGGAGCATACATTTCATAGTAAGGCCCACTGACAGGGTACCAATTTCCTGAGCTGTCTACCCTGCTTATAGTTTCTGGATATCTCTAGAACCCTCAGGAGCCCCACTATTGAAGCACTGTTTAGTGTGGCAGTCAATGAGATCCTGCTGAGATGTGTATAAATGTAACCTCTGGAATGATCTCCAGACTATCCACCAATTATAACAAATGTACCAATCACATGTAAAATGTTATTAATAAGGGAGAAGGGGAAAAGAGGTCATTGGGCGTATGGGAAACACTTGTATTCTCTATATGACTTTTCTGTATCCTAAAGATCCTTTGAACTTAATATGAAAAAAATAAGACACTGGGGGAATATATGGAAGAAAATGTCACTGTACATAAAAAACAACAGATCTTATACTGATGAATAACACAATGTCTAAATTAAAAAAAAAATTTTTTCTTTTTATTTCAAAATGTCTTAATTTTTTGTATTTCCTTGGTATTTTTTAAATTATTATATAATTTTCTTATCAATTTTATTTGGTTATTTTTTTGCTTCATTTTTGTAGAGGTTTTGGATCACAGAAGGGTCACAGCAGTGGTGGTGGAGGATCACATGTGTCAGCGATGTGAAGACACATGGAAGTGGAAGACCTGGGGCATGCCTCTAAGATATATGAGTATGTTCAAGTGTTCATGGGACATTGCCTCAGTGGGTGAAAATCCAAACAATAATGAAAAGGATATTGAATTCCCATCCTGGAGAGTTCTGGTACATTTTCTAATAGGACAACAAAAATCCACCAAGTGCAAGGGCAATGTATAGTGAAGGAAGAGAGACCATTATGTCAGGCCCTTGACATTGATTATTGTAGTTATGGAACTTTACTTGTGAAATTGAAACTTAGCCTTGTATTATATACTGGCTATAAGTTACCACTTGAAAGTGTCCTTTTTGTTCAAATGTGGCCTTTCTAAGTCAAACTCAGCATATAAACTCACTACCTTCCCCCCAGCATAAGACATGACTCCCAGGGATGAGGCTCCCTGGCTGAGGGATTATTACCAGGCACCAACTAGCAATGCATCTGGAAAAAGAACTTGACCAAAAGGGGGAAATGGTAAATACAAATGAGTTTTTATGGCAAAGACAATATATGTCTTTTTAAAAATAAAGTATATGTGACAAAACTTTGTTAAAGGTGTGTCATAGAGGTATGTAGTTTATTATAACATTGTGTGTGTGCTTGTGTGACTAGGTTTCTTACAAATATTTTAACAAGTGACATTTTGTGATCCCGTGTTTAGTAGATCCAATAATTAAGAGTCTAAGTCAGAGTTTTGATTGCTTTTCAAAGGTAACTATCTTAAATAGCATATTCACATCTTAGAAATTTAAAATATTTCTTGGAAAATTAAATACAAGCTTCAAATGAGAGATTGTGCGGCAGTAGAAATCATCAACAATGTGAAATGTAAAAGCAGCAGTTTAAAAAAAATCTTTACAATGTTTAAGAAATGTTAAACAGAGAAAGGAATTTTCAGGGCTGAGAAGGTAATGAATGTATTGTCAATTATGCTTGGGATATATGTGGTACTGACCATGTCTTTGGCAACATAAAAGATAAGATAAAAGGAAAATCACAGAAGCAGCAGCAACATGACCTTCATGTGAATATTTGGACCACAGAAAAAGAGCCTCGAGGATTTAAATTCATTGTAATGTATATTTGAAAATTGGTAACAGTCTTGATAATGTCTTGCCTGTTTTTAACAATTTGTCTTTTACTTCATAATTATACTTTGTATTATTTAGGAACCAGCAATGTACCAAGTGCATATTAGATACCAGAAATAATCAAGACAAAGAAAAAAAAGTTGTGTCCTGCCCTAAAGAAGTCGATATTTAAGAGGGAAATTTGCAAGTTGTCACCATTTCTTTAACATAGATAAAATAAAATAAAATCTAATTAAATCACTGGAGGAAAAATCCTATATCACCCTAGTAATACTAATGCTGAGTCCTCTAATTTACTGCTTAGGAAGCAAGTATCTGAAAGATGCACTGAAAAGTTTCCTGAATAACCCATACCACTCTTTCAAACTAATTAATTTTATATTAACAGTCTTTATTTAAGAGTTTAAAATTTCTCCTGAAAATCATGTTATTAAATGAAAGGGTAGTAAACAACTAATTTTTCTTTACTTAAATTTAATGGAGTTAATCTTTATGCATTTTATTTCAACCCCAAATACCCAGCCAATTATTCCAGATATAAAAATCTATCAGTTGTAAAATTAAACATATTTAATAAGCAATAATTTGAAAATCAATAAATACTCCCAAGTTAATAAAGCATTGAATTTCTAAAAAAGGAAGAGATACCCAGATGGTGGTAGAGGTATCCAAGAATAATTTCTTGGGAGGTACTTGAGAATCAGATCATCTTCTTTGCCAAATACATCTTTTGTTCAATGAGTAAAGATTTAATTACTATTTTTCCTTTTTATTACACCATATTTTTCTACCAATTTCACAATCTTCTACAGGACCATTTTTGTCTTGCAACTTAAAGTGAATTTCTATCAGAGAAAAAACAATGTTAGGAGAAAATAAAATTTAACACAGGAATGGTTCAAAACATGTGGAAATAGGATATATGACACAATGTTCTGAAAAATAAACAAAAAGATTCTACCTTTCAACCCTATTATTCAGTCATGTACACAAAGCAAAATGTTCATCTAAATAAGGCAAACAATTAAATTTTTCCCATATGATGTTCTTATGCTAGAAACTGTTGTATACATTTGCATTTGTTATAAAACCATAATATCAAATAACTTCATTTAGCATTTTTAATTAGTGGGATCAGGGGTGAAAATCTTGTTAGGAAAAAGAAAATGATTTATCAAGGACCTGATAGTCATGTGAAAACTCTATGTATATGTACATTGGATGCATTAAGGGAGAGTATTGAAGACAGAATCTAATAATAAACCACAGTTATGACATTTGCAGGCAGTCAGAAATGAGTCAAAACTTAGAAATTGTTAATCTCAGGTGAGTGAGTGAATTTCTAGTATTGGTAATGAATAAGCAAAAGAAGTAAAAGCAGAAAGTAAAAATATAACATGGATATTTCTGGTCTCAAGATAAAAAATTAGCATTAATTCGATTACACTAGCTTTTAATACTTTTATGTTACTATGTGTTTGATTGTTTGATTTTAATTTATTACGAGTATGTTTGGGTTCCTTGGCCAAAATATCTGAAAATGAAGAAGAATATTTCCCGGTAAAAAATGATTATCTTTGCCTCTGGTTAGGTGAACAAAATTAGATCAACAGATATAAACTCACTTTGAAATATTAATCTAATATGTTTTAAGTGAATTAAAATCAAGAATGAAATCTGCAGCGTGCTCTTCCTTTTAATTTTGTTTATACATATGAATTCCCTAAAATGAATTATTGTTTCTCACCAATGCTGAAACTAATTGTGACAAATTTATTGGATTAAACTAATGCAAATTTATTATCTCACCAATCTGGAAGATACATATCTAGAATGAATTTTTTGCACTAACAACCAAGCTGTCAGCAGACTCCCTTCTTTCTGGAAGCTGTAAAAGAGAAAGTGTTTCTTTGACTTTTTTTTTTCTTTTCTTTTTCTT
>JAQZBX010041308.1:0-22392 GCA_029593785.1 Cabassous unicinctus
CAGTAACCTATCTGGAAAAAGCAATTTTTATTAAAAAGTTTATTCTGTTAAATACCTGGGAATGTTTTTGCTGATCATTTTTAGCAAAAGTAGGTTTTAGAAAAGTTTTTTTAAGCCTGGCAGATACTTTAAGAAACTAATAGCCAAAATACATTTATTATATATCCACATCCTTATAATGCCCAGTACTTGATTAAATTGACTTATTCCAAGATTCTTACTTAATGGATACAGTTCATTTTTGATGAGAGAAAAACCTGAAATACAGGTATAAGGCCAAAAAATTAAGATTAATTAAAATGGTCAACATTGGGGTAAAAGGTAAGATAAACAACGCAATCTTTCTAGTGTGTAGTGAATTGAACTTATAATTTAAACCAAAACCTTAACTTATATTCATGAATTAATTTTAATAACTAAATATTTAAATCATGAAAAGTTGTCAGTTGAAGGGAATGCAGTGGAGAGGGACTAAACCTAAAAATGATCTTTATGGTCTCTTCTAATCCTGAAATTCTTTCTATGAAATAAGAATTCAAAAAAATTCTTTGATCTACAAATGAGTATAATAATTTGTTCAGAACTCTTATCTTGTTCATACATACATTTAAATCCTTTTCAAAAGTGAGTCATTGGCAAATACTGTATGGTCTTACTAATATGAACTAAATACGATAAGTAAACACACAGAGGTAAACTCTAGAGTATAGGTTACTAGGAAATAGAAGTTGGGTTGAGAATGGGAGATGATGCTTAATGTATGTAGCATTATTAAAAAGGTTAACTGTAAAAGTGTGGAAATGAATAGAGCTAAGAGTAACACATTATAATGAGTATAAATAACACTGCTGTTTTATAAATGTGATTGTGGCTGAAAGGAGTAGTAGGTGGAAGTAAAAGTCAATTGAAAGGAAACTAAAGAATAATCTGAGGTATCTATAACAGTGATTTCAGTGGTGGATGAAGATAGTGGCTAATAGTATAAATGTAAGAATGATCTTCTTTTACAAAATGCTAAGCCTGTGGTGATATATGGGGGAAATTGCAACTAATGTAAATTATGGGCAATAGTTAACAGTAATATTGTAAAATTTTGCAACAATGGCAAGAAGATATTTTTTTCAATACTAAGAGACAACAATGGGGGATATAAGGGAGTATGGGATTTTTCCTTTTAGAGTAATGAAAACAATCTAAAATTGACTGAGGTGATGACAGCGCAACTCTGTGATGAAAATGCACTGAGTGTATACTTCAAGTGGATTGTACAAAGCATGGGACTGTATAACACAGGGAAGCCAGTGGTGGATGATGGACTGTGGTTAACAGGACAAATATGAGAACGTTTTCTCCTGACTGGTAACAAATAAATTGGGTGAGTTGGGAGAAAAATACACCAAATATAAAATATGGGCTAAATATTACTATAAGTATAAATATTTTGACAATACTATTTCACAGTTTGTAACAAATGTTTCACACAATGCAAGGTGTTGGTGGTAGGGTGATGGATGGGATCCTTGTATGATAATATGCATGTTTGTTTTGTAAATTCACAAATTTTACTATACATTTATTGTTTATGTTCATGTATGAATGATAGACTTTAATAAAATTTTATTTTTAAAAAAGTGAGTCATGGGATTTAACTAAGAAACATATCAAAAAGAAAAAAGAAGGGGAGCAGAGGTGGCTCAAGCAGTTGGGCGCCTGCCTCCCAGGTTCGGTTCCTGGTGCTCCTAAAGATGAGCAGACACAGCGAGCAGACAGATAAGGGAGCCATCTCAGGAGGGGGGTGCGGGGGCGGGCGGGCAGGAAAAAGAAGGCAAGGGTCTTCTGCCCAACATTTGAGAAAGGGAAAAACAAAAATAAAATATGTTATTTGGGTTTAAAAAAAAAACCCACAATTTAAAATTTTAGTTGTTTTGTAAATCGTTTGAATTCAACCACTGAGTTTTTCAAAGTAAAAAGTGATTATAGTCCTTTGCACACAATAGACACCATATTTGTGTAGGAGAGTGTATTTGTTTAGTTAAATGAATTCAATTTAATTTTCCATTTCAAATCTGGGAAGCACAACAGAAAAATATATGAAGCAAAACTTTCTGAGTTTAATGTAGTACATTTTAGTGGTACTAAATAGGTCATACAAGATTCATGATTTACTTGAGAAGAGAATGAGAGAACCAAATAAACCTCTGCAAATCAAATGAGCTAAATGCGATATTTTTGAAAATCATATCATACAATGACTTAAGAAAATTATATATATTCAGTATTTAACCTTAAGTATCAAACTGTTGACACTAAGCATGCTAAATTACTCCAAACTTACTCAAATCCCAGGAATTATGTTCTCAGACTCTAAGATGAAGATAGATCCACTCAGTTCATGTTTGTGTGTGTGTGTGTGTGTGTACATTTCACCTTGAAAAGTTTTTGGCTTTAGTGATCATATACATGTTGTTTCCTCAGAAGGTATTTAACCAAAACTTTTGAGCCAATATTCCATTAGCACCATTGATAAAATACTACTCAGTGAAATGTGCTTAGAATTAAACAGAAGCTTTTTTTCATATATAAATGACACAGTTAATGGAATATTTGCTGAGCACTAAATGAGAAACCCTGTAATATAAGGCATATATACAGATACAGTAAGAGTTATACTGATTTTTTTTTAAGTTTTTATTGAATCATTTATAACAGATCCACATTGTAAAATAATGTGCATTTGTATTGAAATTCAGCTATTTTGGACACCATTTACAAAATAATTTTATCATGATCCTATCAAATATTCCTTTGTGTACTTGTCAAAGGTATAAATTCCCATTCTTAAAATAATAATATTTAAAGTAAATTTGAAATTAAGAGGAATCAGTGACTTGGATGTGTCATGTGAGAGAATATTTGCTCCAGAAACTGCCAGCAAGAGGAGACCAGAAATTCATGCAATTTCTGCAATTCATGAATTTTAAGGTGTATTCAGTTACAAGTCACTAAACATAACACCCTGAACTAACCCATTATTACAGCCATTCAGCAAATGCATGTTCATTCAAGAAATATTTACTGAGTGCCTACTCTGTGTTTGCTCTAGGGCAGCCGCGAGACTCCATCTGCTTAGACTGCTGTGGTGGCAGAGTGAGAGTGCAGGCTTAGTCCCGAGAGAAAGCCTCCAGAACATCCTCTTTAAAAATCATATTGGTAAATGGCATTCATATTTAGGAAAGGACAGATCTGAAGCTACTAATCAGAGAATTTGTCAAAATAATGCTGAGCTTTGTCAAGGGGGAAAGGGCTCTCAGTCTTGAAAAAGGCATAGTATTTCATACGAAGTAGGAAATGTAGCATAAAATCATGTGGTTTTCAATACATGATCATTTTTAACTTTTAGACTGTCTTAGTTATGTATGTGTGAAAAGTCCATGTTTTGGCTATTAGTTCAATGAAAACAAGATCATAAATGTCTCAGCTTCCCTTTTTTCAAACTAGTTTTATTTCATAGAACAAAGTATTTCTCCCATTTTTAAATAGTACAGACATCAATTGCTATTTTTTAAAGCAACAAAATAATGTGATTTATAAAGCTGGCTGTCTCTTCTGATGTGTCATTCTTAAAAAAAAAAAAAAAAAAAAAAAAAAGCTAGTTTCTTATACCAGACAGAAAATACAATATAAGCACTGAGAATGTGAGCTGAATAGTTCCATCTCAGAGTAAACGTGTTGTAGATAATCTCTAACCCTATAGAATTGTGTTACTGTCCACCTCTGTCTATACAGTTTCACATTTAATCTGCAACCTGCATCCTATTAAATTCTTCTTAGAGTAGGATCCTGAGAATGAGTCAATTGAGAAATCACATATTATGTATAGTACCAGTGAAATTTTAGAGTGTTTAGTTTTTAAGAGGGCAGAAGGAAACAAAAGTTCTACCAAAAATGAAATTTATCACCATATAAAGTATATACTTGACACTGAAGTGCCCATGTAGTTTCAATATCTGACCTAACCATTTTTAAATGTATGAACATCTAATTTTGGGGAAAAGGTAGATTTGTAAAAAGGTTGACGTGCAGTTGATAGGGTTCAAGTCTAGGCATAACCTTCTATGAGGTGATGTCACTACAAAAATCAGAACTGGTTTTCTCTGCAATTTAGATAACGCAGGACCTTGTTTCAGGATCCTGTTAGCCGTAAGTACACTCGGCATCATTTCCATGAATCCAGAGGCAAATCTGGGCGTATTTGAGAGGAGTGATGCGTACAGCCACGTTGTAGTCCTTCTGAACACCGAGGACATCCACCCACTGGTGGCCTGAATAGACCGCAACGATTTTGCGCTTCCAATTCTTTTTGTCCGGCTCTTTCAGACGCAGATAGACCCCGGAGCCAGTGGAGCCTGACTCTGCATCGCAGTATTGATAGAGGAGATCACTGGATTCATCGGACACGCTACAAAACCTATAGACCAACTGATTATCCCTATCATTATCAAAGCCAGAGAAGTGGATCATTCCACCGGGGATCTTCTTAATGGTTGGACTGATTCCTAGTTCCATGTATTTCTTTTTGTGAGCACGTTTCAGCTCCAGAAGAGCATAGTCAAAGTCCAAGGCAGCCTCCCCCATCCCGCCTCTTGCCCAGCCTTTTGGAATGTGGGTTTTCTTGACGCGGGTCCACTGGAAAGAGGGCTGCCCCTCAGCGACTCGCTGGCGCCGGCCCGATTCCTTTCTTCTTCCATTCTTGCCTCTCTTCCTCAGATTCTCTTTGGCACCCTGTCTCTGCTCGCCACCATTTGCTTCTCTCCTGGTCCTCTTAGAATCTCTACGTTTCTTGCCACCACCTTTCTTCCTCATCTTCAACAATCCCACCCTGAGCTTCTTACTGCCTTTGATGTAGTCCTTTCCGTCGTGCACGCAGTGGGCAGCTGTCAGCACGTGACTGGGGGAAACGAGAATGCCACTGCAGCCCGTGGAGAGCTTCACGGCTGTACTGAAAGGAAAATTGGTTAAGAATCTTTTGTCCAAGATGCTGAACCTGCTGTCCGTGCCATAGACCTGTCTCCTTCTCCTAACAGATGCTCCTTTTGTGCTGATGTTTTGAGTCGGTTCAGAAACCAAACCTTGGATTTTCACTCTGGTGAAGGTTCGAGTGCCGTTCTCAAAGACAGTCTCGTATGAAAGAGAAGCCTCCAGTTCAGAAAGGCTGCGCGCTGGGAGTTCTTTTCGGCATTCGATTCCACACGCACTATTTAACGCCTTCTTAGCTTCTGCCTCAAAGGTGGGGCTCGTGAGGTGGAAAGTCCTTTCGCTGACAACCCGGGGTATTCTTCGTAAGCGCCACGTAGCATCCTGTTCCATTTCAGATCCATCAATGAGGGTCAACGCAGAGGTGACAAATAGCAACCAAAATAGTATGTTTTCCATTTTGTTCTACTTTGTCCTTAAAAACAGAAAAAGAAAGAGGAGCTTTACAATGTTTACTTTTTAAAAATGTTACCCATTTCATTTAGGCCTTGGATCCTATATGTGTTGTCATCTCAAATAGGACTCTTTATTTTCACTTAGCTTTGCTAAGATTTACTAGATTGGGAAACTGATGTGGCTCAAGCGATTGGGCCCCCGTCTACCATATGAGAGGTCCAGGGTTCGATTCCGGGGCCTCCTGGGGAAAGGCAAGCTGGCCCACATGGAGAGCTGGCCCATGCAGAGTTGGCGTAGCAAGATGACGCAAGAAAAAGAGACACAGAGGAGAGACAATAAGAGACACAGCAGACCAGGGAGCTGAGGTGGCACAAGAGATTGAGCACCTCTCTCCCACTCCGGAAGGTCCCAGGATCGTTTCCCGGTGCCACCTAAAGAGAAGACAAGCAGACACAGAAGAACACACAGAGAGCAGACAGTGAAATAAATAAATAAATCTTTTTTAAAAATAAAAAGATTTACTAGATAAAACCCTGCTAAGTAGGCTCCTACAATACTGATTCCGAGAATCAGTGGATCCTTCACTCAACCTAGCCCTAACCCACCTTCCCTCCTCCTCCATCCAATCTCCACTTCCACCTAGTCAGATAGATTCTGTAGAATGTAAATACCTAGCACAGAGCTCAAGAAATATTTTTGGAATACACTGAATTTCCTTGAACCAGAGTTTACAGACCAAGTTGATGTGAAGGTGCCATGCAAATCACTAATGTTTTAAAAGCAGTAAATGGGTTCATCTACTACTGACCTGCTTTGAATTTTACAAACAGAACCTGCTGTCATAAAAAGAAAATATACAGCACAGGTCACTTTATGCTCAATTAAGAAAAATGTGCTGTGCATCCGTTTAAACAAAATTGTGCATGGAGCCGCTGTCTAAGCAAAATAACATATAAAAATGCTTCATAGTGGGATATTACTGTATATTAAAATTAGTTGTAAGAATTTATGGAACACAGGGTATGCCTCTGGATTTGCCACTTGGTAGACCATGTTAATGATTAGATATAGTCCCTTTCATCATGGGTCTCATCATCTAAGAACAGTGCTTTTGTGTGGTTTAAAATATTTTTAAGGTTGCCAGCACTTGATAAATTATATAATCCCTTTTCCACTGTTTACATCTTTGTGCACTCTTCCTGCTTCTCTAGGCTCACCGGATGTAAATGTTTCAATTTATTAGAAATGAAGTTTGTTAGCTGTTGCTCTGGGTGGAAAAAAGTGGCTGCACTCTGGAGCAGCTTTTCAACTTCTGTGTCACCATCACATTTGTGAGCGATCCTCCAAGTCGCTTTTAGCTAATAGTTAAAATATCAAGGCTTACAAATGATTTGTACTTTTTATAAAACAGTGATGGCTCAAGATTAGAGTGTTAGATTTTTCCTACAATACTTTCACTCTCAATTGCTTTCTGATAAGTTTTTTTGCATGAAACAGAAAGTGAACGAGGAATATTAGAATGGCCCACAGCCCAGGGTACATCCATAGGATCGTTTGCACTGGCACAATGGCAGAAGTCACCTCTGATGCAGAGCTGAATTTGGGCATCCCTTGCTACAACAGAGTTTACTTTACTATACACAAGTACAGAACTTTATAAATGAACTAATATTCTTTTGATAAAACAAAAATTTATATTTATTAACCTATTTATTGCATAAACATGATATGTTCAACAAAACATGACATAATTAATTTGAACTATCCTATATTTGAAACTATTAAGCAAACAATAATCTTTATCATGACTTGGTATCAACAAAATCATAGAAACTTTGCAATTTCCATTTTTTTCATTTGCTCACACTTGTATGCTGAGTAATGGTGATTCTGTTGAATACTACATTGTAATGCTTCCTAAATATAATTTGTTTTATATTGGAGACAAGGCACTCTTCTGTAGAGAGTGATGGATATTGTCAGAAAAAAATCAGTAAGGAACATACTTCAGAAAACTCTTCAAGTCAATATTTTCTACTCATTGTCACAGCAAATTTGAAAAGCAGTAATTATATTGGTAATGATTTTATTGAACCACTTAGTATTTTCTTTTATCTTCTATGCAATTTTCATAATTAATATTTCACCAGTTGTGTTTAATTGGAATGGAGTAAAAAAGGCTAAACAATCCAGCAACTATACTGATTACTTGAAATTGTATGTTTAACTGGGTAGTTTCCAAGATTAAAAAAACTATTATCTTTGCCTTTAAAAAAAAGAAAGAAAGAAAGAAAAGAAAGAAAACTGCTGAAAATCAGAGATTTACTTGCTGCCTCTTAGTTTATCAACAGACCAAATGAGATCATGAAAAAGATATTTATTTAATCTAGTTGATCAGGATATATATTTTATAATCTAGTTGATTGATTCATAGTGAAATTTCAATCAAGGGAGTTTTTTTGGTGTGAAAAACATTTTTTTAATTGGTTTTTCATTTAGCCCTAAAGATAACAGCTGTCCATTAGGTACTTATTGCAATGTATATGATTTCATCAAAGACTGAAAGTCAGCCAAATATGCATGTTAAGAGAAACAGAGAATCATGTATGTTTTAACACTTGATACTAATGACCTGTGGAGTCATAAATGTGCAAAATGCATTCCTGGGCAAATAGAGGATGTCTAAATCAAATGGTACTGCAGTATAGTTTCCCCAGTTAGGTATTTTTTTTCAGTGCTATTTAATTTAGTCTTGCAACTGTTAGGGATCAGAAAAGCAATTAGGATGTGAATATTCTCGCTGTCCTGATTTTGTGATAATCAGGGTAGGCTAAACATTTGCTATATTAGAAACTATGCATGTGTCCCCAGACCTAGTTTTTCTCCCTAGGTCTGGTTTTTAGAATGCTGGTGATAAACTAAGGCTGATTTATTATATGACCATCCCATATGGGAAATGACTGTAACTCTAGGTATCTTTGGTCAACTTTAAGAGATATAGCAGGGGGACGGATGTGGCTCAAATGGTTGGGCATCCATCTCCCATATGGAGGGACCTGGGTTTGATCCCCAGGACCTCCTGGTAAAAATTTAAAAAAAAGAAAAATATAGAAGGTGTGCAGGCCACCAGTCCCCGTGTGTGGGCATGCCAGGCCCCGCAAGACATGCAGCAAGATGATGACATAACAGGAGAGTGACACAAGGGAAAGCCAAGACGAGATGCACCGAAAAACCAGGAACTAAGGTGGCACAGGCTGTAGGACGCCTCTCTCCCACATTGGAGGTTCCCAGGATTGAATCCGAGTGAAGACAGGAGGAGAAGGATGAGAAGAGAGGGCAGGAGACGGACACAGAGAGTTGCCCAGCGAATGGACACAGAAACAGCAAAAATGAGGGTGGCGGGTAAAAATGGATAAAAGTAAATAAATAAATAAAATAAATCTTAAAAAAAAAAGCATTTAGGGATTAGAAAGGCAGAATATAAATATTAAATAACTGACAAGATGATGTTTTACTATAAAAATCATTGAACCAGAATATTGATATGCTCAAATATAGAATTTCCTCTACTCTTTACCAAGTAAAATATGAGCAATGTACCATAATTCTATAGCCAGACTTTTAAGAGAGCCACATCAGAGTTGAATTGTAATCAAGTATTATTTCATTTGTCAACTAAGTATGTAACACTGGTTTTATAATGTTAGCAATGCTTTTGAAATTTTCAACGCCATCAGCCTGTTTTAAACTAGGTTTGGTACAAAGCAATGACTAGACTATGGCTGAGAGCCCAAATCGTGGGTGCTCACCAAAAGCCAACACTAAGCCAGTAGCTTTCAGTTTGTAGTCCCGGGACCAGCAGTGTCAGCTTCACCTGGGAACGTGTTAAAATGCAAATTCTCGGGCCCCACCCCAGACCTACTGTCAGAAACTCTGCAGGTGGGACCCAGCCATCTGTATTTTAACCAGCACTCCAGGTGGTTCTAATGCTTGGTGACCTTTGAAGGCCACCTCAAATGGTGCAGCAGCTTGAGTCATACACCAGAGAGCATCCAGGGATGGTTTATTAACCCTGTTTTAAATAGCATGTACACCCTTGTCTGCTTCATCATTTCATAAAAATAAATGTTTTCTGAACTTTGCTCTTTTACTCTGTCAGCAACTGCTAATGCTGAATGGTTGAGGCATTTAATAAAGAACTTACTTTTCTAGAAGTGGTTTAATAAGATGTCTGGGGAAAAATCAAATTCAGTAAGCTTGTATATAATGCCTCCAACGTCTGCTGCTACAGATCCTGCAGTGGCACCAGTTTGCCAGCCCTGTCTGCTGCCCCCTGAGGGAGCTCTGCTGCAATGTACCACAGGAGTAACAGTCATGCCCACATCTATCCTTGGGCACAGGAAGGGCAGAGCCTCATAATATGACCTCAGAATCACAGTAATAAGAGGACATGGGTTTAGTTAGTCTGTCTAATTTGGCCTGTAATTTAGAATTGGACAAATGTTTAAGGACACTCTCTTTTGGAAAATCTAGGTTTGCCTTGTGGTAAAATGTTGATGTAGCATAAAGAATAGCTCTTACTGATAGAGCATGGATAGGTCCACATGTGTGCATTATCCAGAAAGCACTAATCATGGCTCTAGAGAAACACTGTCCCAATTGGTGGGGCAGGTATAATATTTTGAAAACTCTAGTGTTCCTTGCCTTTCGCTCTCCCCTTCCTTTTTCCTGTCTTCCATTATAATTGTGACCTTCACTGTCATTTTCCAGATGGCTGAGAATTGGAGTTTCAAATTCCAATTTTGGTTAATGAAACTGAGGTTGCAGTCATCACTTTCCACCGCGAGCCAGAGTACACATAGTTGATTATGAGTTTTATCCTGGAGACAAATTATGTGGAAGGGAATTAGGAAAGAGGTAAGAATGTCATTATATGTAGATGAACTCTCCCTGATGGAGCAGCTAAGATCTGATCCTAGTCTATTAACAGAAATGACCACACATAACTACTTCTATTTTCTAGTTTATGGCTTCTTAGAAAAGTGATCGCTGATAGAATTTAGGATATCTGAGTATCTATACCAGCATAGTGATTACGAGTGCAGGCCAAGAAGTGAGGAGACTTGGCCTCAAGTCCCATCTTTACCACTAGTCATACGAATTGGGGCAGTTCATTAATCTCCCTAAATTTCAGTTTCCTGATCTGAAAAGTGGGGATAAGAGTAATCACTCTGTCATAAGATTATTGTGGGGATTTAATGAGATGATTCATACCATTGTATAGTAAGCAGTCAATAAGTATGTTATTCTGTAACTATTTTTCTACCTTAATGGGTGAATTTAAAACAGGTTATAATATAAGCCAAAGCTAGAGTACTTTTAGATGTCTAAGTCAATTTTACAGTCAAATTATTTATTTCAGAGTCATTTCCAACACACTATCAAACCCCTTTTTCTCTCTCTTTTTTTTTTTTTTTTCTGTTGTTCAAGTACAGCTTCCCTTTAGAGACTACTCAAATGAATGCCTTCCTAATTACTCATTTCTGTATCTGAGGATTTGTAATACACTTTTCTCATTACTCTTAAGTTTGAGTGTGAGTAAACATTACCCAGCCACAGAACATTTATATTGCATTCTGTGTGTCTTATTTATAGCCTGGGACTACATTAGGAATTCTGGAACTGCATCAAGGCCCTCAGCCTAAAATGAAGCAGAGTCAATGTCAAAATAATTTCTCTAAGGAAGCAATTTACAGTGCAAGGAAAAACCTAAGTTTGGAGTGAGTCTATAGAGAACTGTATAGAATTTTACTATGACATAACATAATTATACTCTAGTTTTTTTGTTTGGTTGGTTGGTTGTTGTTTTTTACCCTGAGAAGTTTATATTTCTAGCTCAGGCAGGGACAGTGGATCAATGAAAGTTTAGATGATTACTCACTGTTATTTCAAATGAATTATCTTTTCCCGTACATGAAAATGAAAAGACTAATAACCATCAGAGGACCTGCACTGACTTGCTTTCCCTGCCCAGGTGATAGATTCACAGGTACCCAGCCCTCTTTCACCTGGCCCCTCTTGTAATGCATAGTGAGGTGGTTGTCTGAATTCATGTGCACAGTGTGTTGCCATGGGGCATAATTTTCTTTTTTCTTTTTTAAAGATTTATTTATTAAACCCCCCTCGTTGCTTGTGCTAGTTATCTGCTCTCTGTGTCCATTAGCTGTGTGCTTTCAGTGTCACCTCGTCTTCTCTTTAGGAGGCCCCGGGAACCAAATCTGGGACCTCCCATGTGGGAGAGTGGTACTCAATAGCTTGAGCCACTTCCACTCCCCCATAATTTTCTGTTAATCCATCAAACATTTTGAGGGGGGTTGGTGTGGGTCAGGGACGGCTCAGTCAGATCAAAGATCATATGTGGCCAACACCAACCTCTACCCTAAAGTGTATGTTAGGACACAGCAATGATGGCATAACCACTTTTTAAAACTTGACTGTCCTTTATTTAGCCAGCCATGAGTTCAGTCACTTGCCCCTCCCAACACCACTGCCCACACTGGCATTTAAACACAAACATAATTACAATATGCACCAGCCCTCTCCTCTCCTCTTTTCCTCCACTTTTGCTCTCTGCCTGCTCAGTGAAGATTGACACATAACAGATCGACATTGTGACCTGGCCCAGATATTCTAAATAACTGCAAAGAGAAGTGATGACTTAGACAAAAGGCCAAAAGCAGGAGAGGGAGAAAATCACCAGTGAGAATAAACGGGTGTAAAATGGACATTAAAGAAATGGATTATATTTTGGAGAACACGTATAAGCTTTAAAAGGCAGTATTATAACTTAGGAGCATATGCAAAGAAGAATAGATATTTTATGAACTACACATCCTGGACTACTTTACTTACTGCATGTTCATCACTGACTGGAGAATTGAATGAAGGTGAAATTTAAGTTAAAAAATATATAGTATCCAAAACCACAATAAGCTACCACTTCATACCCATCACGATGACTAATGTTAAAAAACATGGAAAATAAGTGTTGACAAGGAGGTGGAGAAATTTGGAACACTTAGGCACTGCTGGTGGGAATGTAATATGGTACAGCTACTGTGGAAAACAATTTGGTGGTTCCTCGAAAGGTTAAACATAGGATTGCCTTGACTCTTCAAGCCCACTTCTAGATATATACCCAAAAGAATTGAAAACAGGGACTCAAACAGATATTTATATACCAATTTTTATAGCGGATTCTCAATAGCCAAAAACTAGAAACCCAAGAGTCCATCAACAGATGAATGTATAAACAAAATGTGGTATATGCACACAATGGAGTGCAGTTCTGAGACATTCTACAACATGGACAAACCTTGAAATAATTATGCTGAATGAAATAAGGTAGAACCAAAAGGACAATTATTGTATGATTTCACTCATATGAAATATCCAGAATAAGCAAATTCATAGAGCCAGAAAGTAGATTAGAGGTTACCAGGAGCTGGGGAGTTACAGGTTAATGGGTGCAGAGTTTCTGTTTGGGGTGATGACAAAGTTTTGGTAATGTATGGTGGTAACAGTTGTACAATATTGTAAATGTAATTAATACCACTGAATTGAACACTTAAAAATGTCTAAAATGGCAAATTTTATGTTATATATATGTTACCACAATAATATTTTTAATTCCAAAAAAGATTATGGTATCACAGTGATAATATAAAATAACAGTGTTAGTGACATAGTGAAGATGGAGAGTAAGAACTGGGGTGTTTCAATGACTATGGAGGCAGTGGGCTTTGAAGCCAAACCAAATTAAACTTGCCACTTATTAGCAGTGTGATTTTGTGAAGGTTACTTTATCTCTCTGAACGTTAATTTCCACATTTGTTAAATCTAGATAATATATTTTAGAGTATTTTTGTGAGAAAATAATATTATATATGTGTGTGTACATATAAACAATGCCCAAAGTACAGTAAGCACTCAACAAATGGCAGCAATTATTATTATTATTGTTACTATTAGCAAACAGTGGGAGCCAACATTTATGTAGCTATTTCTAAATTATTTGATGCATCTCTTACTGCTGTGTATCTTATTGTGATATGCCACATAATGGCCCCAAAATGTCCACGTCCTAATCTCCAGAACCTATGACGATATTCTTTCCATGGGAAAAGGAACTTTGCAAGTGTGATTAAATGAGGGGCTTTGAGATGAGAGTATCCTGGGTTATCCAGGTGGGCCCAATGTAGTCAACAGGGCCCTTATTAGAGGAAAGCAGGAGGGTCAGAGAGTGAGAAGTGAAGACGGAAGCAGAGGTCAGAGGGATGCAGCCATGAACCAAGGAAAAAGAAAAGGAAACTCTAGGCCCTAAAGTCTTCAGAAGGAATGCAGCCCTGCTGATGCATTTTAGACTCCTGACCTTCAGAACTGTAAGATAAGAGATGTATATTGGTTGAGGCCACCCAAGTTTCTAGTAATTACAAGTATCTAGTAATTTGGTACAGAAGCAATAGGAAACTAATATATTTATAAGATATCTAGTTTCTAAAATAGTCTGCCATGGATGTTTAGGAGTTAGTGGGGAGTGATATAAAGTGGAAAAGAATGTTTGGTTCAGAGACTTAAACATAAATGAAATTTTTCATTTTAAGGAAAATTTTATAAACATGCAATTTTAGAGCTGAAAACAGAAGATCATAATAAAACTTCAGGGTGTTATGGAGTAGAAATGCTAGAGAGAAACAGAAGTGGGGCTGCAATGATAAATTCATTTCTTCATTCAACAATGCATACCGAGTACTATTATGCTATTCGTCATTTCAGAACTCCTTTCCTTTTTTAAGAATCTCTCTGGCAGGCCTTCTTAGCTATTGGATTTGACTACAAGATTTCTAAGATCCCTTCCAGCTCTAAATTCCGAGATTAAACCACAATGAGAATATACAAGTGATCCTCAAGAAGCGGCAATTCCGAGCCCTCTGGGCAGCAATTTGCCTGCTATCCACGTTGCTACCACTAGATGGCAGAAGTAGTTTAGTGACAGCAAATCTAACATTGTGCATTTAAATTAACATTTTCTCAGTTGTGAAATAGATTTTATTTTAAAAGCATGTGTGATTCTGCAGGAGGGAAAGTCTAACTGGCTATTAATATACTAAATGATTGCCACATATGGAATTTGTCACATTAAGAAAACCCACCTACAGTCCACTGAGCCCATCCTGATGGAATGCAGCCAGACAATTTTCTGGCAGGTGGTTTTCCAAAACTGTTACAGAGCCAGCACATTTCCATCATGACCTACAGCACTGCTAAATAGTCCCCCAAATGTTCTGCAATTCATTTCAGCACACTAAGGAAAATCTCCAGCCTGCCAAATATTTCATATATGTTTATCAAATATTCTATAATCCATTACTGAAGAATAAGCTCTCTGCTGATTCTATGCCAAAAATAAATGGCAAAAAATTCACTGACTGTGTGCCAATCGCTATTTAAAATATCATATCCATTGCACTAGTCTCAAATTTAGTTTCAAGAATGGAGACGAAGTAATGTCTGCTTTAAAAGCTTGGCAGTACTTGAGGGAAAGGAAGATGGTAAAGTTACACATTTGATTATTTTACAGCAACCCAGAACTTCTGTTTCTCATCACAATAAAAAATAAAGCCTCCCTTTGTTTTTTAAGCTATTTTTCCCAGGACAAGTATATCACAATTTATGCAATGAATTGCTGTATGTAAATCAAATTTGAGTAAATGTCACTAAGAGAGCCTCAAGGGAACTCTGCTGGCTCCTTCAAACACTGACTGACTTATGAAGTGGGCAGCATAAGGCTCCTAACTTATCTTTATATCTTTAAGGGCTTTGAAAGCAAAGAATGTCTATAAAAGACTTTTCAGGCTTTAAAGCATCTTATGGTCACAATGTTTTTAACTTTAATGATTTTACCTTCTTGCAACATTTTTTCATTTTTAGTTAAGCAAAGTTATAAAATAATGACTTGTGTACCATTAATTTGACTTTGCTATTTCCTCACCTCCTTGGATCTCACATTTTCCACCACCTTCCCCGTCTGCAAGGCATTCTATGAGTCTGACCCTACTGTGTTAAAATGCAGCATGCTTGCCTTGGTTATTTGAGGATTGGGAAGAGAAAAAGAAAAGATTTACTCAAAAGGGAAAATAAACCCACACTAGCAATTGTTTAACATATAGTGAGAACCTACTATGTACCAGCACTATGCTAAGCAATCTCACATATAAAAACATGAAAAAATTCTTCAAAGTGTACAGGTTTCTGTGCTGTCGGAAAAAAAGTGGCGGGCATGCATATTCAACCCCTTCCCACACTAATGGAACTCCTCTAATATTTCCTAATAAAAACAAATTCCATATGATGCTTGATCACTGCTTTCAAGCCTAGATGTCTTATTTGGCTGAACTTTTAACATTCTCTCTTTTAAATGACAAATCAAACTCTAATCATAATTCTCTAGTCAGCAAAATATAACATTTATAATTATTTTTAGAGACAGATATACTTAGGATAAAATGAAAATTAATTTCATATGTTAGAAGGGTTGATAAAAGAAGAAGAAAAAAACCCTAGATATGACCTGCAGCTTCTTTTCAAATCAATTATGGTATTAAAAAAAAAAAAAGTCAAGAATCAAGCAGGAACATTTTTCCAACTTTTCAAAAATGTTTTATTATAGAAAATGCCAAAACGACACAAATGGAGAAAGAAAAGTACAATAAACCCCATGTGCCCATCACGCAGCTTCAACAATTACCAATATTTTGCCACTCTTGTTTTACCCCATCCCCATTTATTTTGCTACAGTATTTTAAAGGAAGCCCAAGACTTTTCATTCCATTTCACACCACCCCCCCTTTTAAAAAATGCTTTCCACTGCTCCTTTTGTTGACCCATGCAGCATGTTGATAAAAGGGAGAGGAAGGGGGAGGGGGTGCTGAGAGAGTCTAGCTTTCATAGTAACCCTCCCAAAGGGACTTTCAACAAGAGAAGGTTTTCCAGGAATCAGTTTTACACCTTTTTCAATGGCATCTGTTAATAATCATAAAAACAAAGAGGGCCCTTCTGGTACTGCTTAAAAAGAAAGGATTCCATTTATATTCCAATGCAAACCTCGTTGCTGTTAATTAAACCGTGCAAAAGCCGGCACAGAATTGCCTACTGGAGGGCCAGTAGGTTTCTTTGAAGTCTGAAAGTGCTAAGTTTGATCCCTATCTTTGGAACGCTTCAAAGAAGCGCTGCCTGGCTGGGTCCTGCCTTTTTCAAAGAAACTTCCAAGGTCTAGGGTCTCTCCCCATCCAGGGGTGGGGAGGGGAGCTCCATGCTTACCTGCGAAGTTTAGTCGGTCGGTCCCCGGGGGCGCTGCCCAGTTCGGATCAAAGAGCTCGGGACGCAGTCACCGGAGGGAGAGCAGGAGGGTGGGGGCGCTGCCGCCTGGAGCCTCGCGGGTAGTTGGAGCAAGAGGCCGCCCCGCCCCGCTGGCCACCTCCACCCCGAGCGCGCAGCAGGGCTGCGGAGGAGGCCAGAGCCCGGCTGCCGCCGCGGCCGGGAGATGGGAGGGGGAGAGGGCGATGACGCCCGGCGGACAGACGCGGTGGGGAGGGCGGCGAAGGCGTGGAGGTGGGAAAGACGCCCACGGAGAAGCGGGGCGGGGAGAGAGGAGCCCCACGCGGGGCTGGAGGGGGGTTTCCTTGGAAGTGCGGGGCGAAACGGACAACCTTTTACTCCAGCATCCCTGCGCCCAAGTGAATTAACTAGGCATTCGGAAATTTTACAAGTGGGTCCACAAGAAATGTCTGCCCCTGTGAGCGTAAGCATCCCCCAAACAGTCTCAAGGAAATACTCTAAAGTAGGGATGAGGGGATAGGGATTTGTTCCTCAAGTCTCATTCCGCTCGGCTCACAGTTCAGACCCCAGCCACCGAGAAGAACCAAGTGCGTTTTCCTCCCCCTATCCCAAGCCAGACTCTTTTGGGGACCTTGCTCCCCAGGATACAGCACACAGCTGTGTCAGCGCCAAGTGCAAGGGCCGCCTCTAACCCTAGGGGACCCGGAGCACCGACGCTGCATGCGCGTGAGCATCCTTGGCGGCCTCCAGGGGGCGCGCGTCAGTTTCCGTCTCTCCGTGGAGCGCTAGTGTTGGCTTTTTCTGCTTTGGCGAGTACTCTTTAAGATCCTTTCCCAAGCTAGTCACACCAGAATTCTAACTTTATCATTTCTCTCTCAGTCCCTTTCATTCATCTCGTTTGGAAACGTGCTTCTTTGGGGTGACGAAGGGAGCTTCGTTTATTCAACATTTACTGAGCTACTGGGGGGCAAGTCGGGAGCAAGATGCTCTCGATACAGGATGAGTGAGTAAACTCGGCCAAGGCCTCAAGGCAGGGAGATCAAGTAAATGCAGAAGTATTTATAACACAAGATCTTAGCGTATCCCATAATAACACTTGTTTCGTTGGTGGGTTATTGCATTTCTCAGGTTTCTATGTGCTTTACTTTTAACACAATAAGATCAAACCACATATGCAGTTTTGTATCCTGCTTTTCTCCCTTGACGTTTTCATATAAGCATTTATTCACGTAATTAGAATCTATTGGTTATTTTTATATCTTATAGTACAATTAGTTCTCCAACCCTGCAATTAGATTATGATCTTCATCTGCATATTTGAATCCTCAACTTTACCATAGGGGCTGCCAGATAATGGGTATTGGTTATATGTTAAAATAATTGACTGGGATTATTAGAATTTCATATGAGAAACAAAGGACAGAAATAAAGCAGGAAGGGAGGGAGGGAGAAGGAAAGGAAGGGAAAAAAAGAAGGAAGGGAAAAAAGAAACTCAGAGAGGGAAGAAATTATCTCAAGTTGGGGGCATCGACAAGGCTTCTTGGAAATTTTACTAGTCAAATGGAGTGTGGGAAAATCATGGAGAAAGCCCAGAACTCAGAAGTCTTGTCTGACAGTAAATAGCTGTATGCCCTGGGACTCAGCTTCTTTGTCAGTAAATTGAGAAGGCTGGGCTGGAGGAGATCTATGGTCAGTACCTCTCAAATATTTTGGGGGATTCTAAGGTTGTATGAATCCAGAAGAATTTGGTGTGGGTTCAGGTCTGATTCCCTTAATTCAATCCACATCCCCACCAACATCACATAAAAAACAGACATCCAGTGCCCTCACATTTTTCACAGCCCCTTCCTGAGCTCTTTACTCCAATCCCTCCTGCACTCTGTTTCTGGATCTGTTCCTGGTTGACGAAGCATCAATTTGACATTTTTAAATTTATAGCTTTAGCGCATTTGACCCTGGTGCCTGATATTTACTGCTTCTCTAGTTCCAGGATTCCAACTTCTATTATTTACCAGGATTCCTTCTCCAGGTGCAGTCTAGCCCCTCAGCTTTTCTGTAGTCTTATATTGACACCTTAGACACCTCAGATCCAAAAATATCACAAAAGGGCCCCTTCCCATCCCATCAAGTTTCTCATTCTGGCCCTGTTTTGATGGTCCTACAATTTTCCAATGTTCACCAACCAGCTTTTCACATGGGAACAAACACTGTACAATATGACTGTTAACGTTTTAGGAAATAATGCATTGTAAGGCAATGTTATCTGTTTTTTAAAAAGATACTAATAAAGTTTTGAGCCCTCTTTCACAATTCTCCTAAACTTGGTCTCCAAATGTTGTCAATCTCATGACCAACGATTTTATCAAATTGCCTTTAATACAGCCCAAGCTCTTTACTAATGCCCTGACAGGATTCATTAACAGCCACCTTGTGTGGGTCCCTAGCTTAATGGGGGCATTTGTATATCGTTCCAGAAATGGATCCAAGAGGGTCTGGACACCTCTCTTCTAACATTTCAGGTCATTAGAGGTAAGTGGCCTCAGTAGAAGAGAAGTGGTGACCCCTGTCAGGTCTGGCTATTACTAAGGCTACACCACTTAGTATTTTTCCTAGACTTGATTTCTCAATAGAACCTCTCCCTTTATCAGGGCTAAATCTTGTCTCTCATGGAAATGTACTTGGAATTTTTTAGCCATGGAAATATAGGAAGAGGAGAAGCTTCATGGTTCATGGTCAAGGTCTAAGTGATGACTCAACCTTGTAGGAGCCCTGGGATATGACATACAATGACTGGAATCTTCCCTGTTAACTTTTTTTTTTCTCTCTTTCTTTTGTTTTTCTTTGTCTTTTTTAATTTTTTTATTTTTTTAAAAGATACTTAGATCACATAAATGTTACACAAAAAATATAGGGACTCCCATACGCCCCACCTCCCACACTTCCCACAACCTCCCACATAAACATCCTGGGGCTTTGCCACTAAGCATGGACCATAGTTCACATTGTAGACCACAATCTCTCCCACACAGTTCTGCATGTTATGTGGTGATATAAAGTGGCCTATATCTGTCATTGCACTGTCACTCAGGACACTTCCAAGTCCTGAAAAAGCCCCCATATTACAACTGCTTTTCCTTCTCCCTGCCCCCAGAGCCTCCAGTGGCCACTGGCTCCACATCAATGTTGTAATTTCTTCCATTGCTAGAATCACAATATGTCTATAGTAGAATACCAGTAAGTCCACTCTAGTCCATAGCTCTTCCCCCAATCCTGAGGAATCCAGGATGGTGAGGTCTAATCCACCTCCAATTGAGAGGGGGCTTATATCCCATGGGGAAGATAGATGGGACTATCCTGCCTGCAGCTGTAGACTCTCTCCATTCCCTGGGACGGCCGTTGTCCATCATCATCTCCCCACCAGTTGTCCTGGGTGAGTCCAATGAGCTGAAGAGTAGGAGTTGCAGCTCCACCGAGGTTCCAGGCCCAGCTGGCACGTGGACAGCCCAAAGACTCGAGTCTCTGGACGTACACCTACAAACTCCAGCACCAAGTATAGGTTTGAAAAGAAGGGACAGATGAGCCATGTGCAGAGACCCTGTTAACTTTTAACCCAAAGGTTTGACCAAAACCCTTTGCTCATTGGGTCATGTCTGTAATGTTTAAAAACCCAAGGTCCCTTGGTTAAGAGACAGTAAAGTAAATGTCATGATAAGAAAAATTAAAAGGAAGGTGGGAGTTGTCCTCAGAATAGATTTATGCTGTTAGAAGCCACCTATGATCAGATAATTTAAAGAATAGTTGCTGGCTCTCCACAAACCTACAAACCATTGACTTTCTTCATCTTTCTATGTGGCTCAAGGAAGAGCAATGATGTGTTCCCCAAAGTATTGTGAAAATTGGGTCTCTCTGTGCAGCAGTGGAGTCTCTGCCCCTTCTTCCCTTTTGGACCTGCCTACTTGCTAGGCAGCACTCATCTCCCTCCTTTGTGCTGGCCCTGAGCCTGGGTACTTGTCACCCTGTTGTGGAATTATTTGTTTCATGTCTGCTACCCCTAATGAACCCTGAGATCCTCAAGAGCAGCAAAACTTTTATATCCCCAGCATTAGGTGCAAACCCTGGAATTTAGATATCTAATAAATGTTACTTGAGAAAATGAAAGGGTCTTAACAATGGACCAGAATTGAGGAATTCTCTAGCATGCTCATCTGTAGTTTAGATCAAATAGAAGAAATTGTGAGAAGAAACTGGATTCCCACAGAAATCACTGAGGCTTAACCTAGAGCCATCACAAATAGGTGTGAATAAAAATCTGAAGAGGACGTGAACTCCAGGGAATGCAACCAAGACTAAAACACTGTGCCCCAAACCAGAAGGTCTCCCAGAAACAGGATTTCATGGGGTCTTGCTGGAGTATAGAGACGCTTGTAAATCTCAAGTCAAGGTTTTGCCCAAGTATATTTCCAGAGACAGTTTTTACATAGTGGGAGAAAAACAGAAACTAAGTGAATACATGAATACTCGTCAAAGGAAAATGTTTGATTATGCTGCAGTACATCTAAACTCTGGGACATTGTGCTGCCGTTAGCAGGAGTAAGTCAGATCCAAAACAACTGCCTTGGAGGGATTTCCTCAGAGTGCAATTCAGTGAAATGCACCGAGAAACAAACAAAACAAAAGCAGATGACCCTATTAATATAAAACCAACAACCAAAAAGCCATATATGTGTAAATGTACATATATATGTTTAATTATGATTATGTGAACATAGGAAAAGATATGGAAAGCATTATTGAGAAAATGTGGAGAGAAATGGAGGAAGAAGGAAGTAGAAAATATAATATCTGCATTTAAAAAGTTGTCCTTGAGGGGAGCAGGTGTACCTCAGTGGTTGAGTGCCTGCTTCACTTGTATGAGGGCCCAGGTTCAATCCCTGGTATCTCTTGGGAGGAAAAAAATGTTGCCTTTGAATTTTTAAAGCATGTGTATGATCTATTTTAACAAATTGTATATGGTGTATAAGCATAAGAAAGATGAGATGCTTATATAATTGAGGGATTATGATCATAATTTTCTCATATTTTATAGACTATTTATAAAATTGGTAAAAAAAAAAATACAATAGATCTATTTTCATTGAAGACAACTATACATCAAGGTACTATTTTTTCAGTCATTTCAACATTTCTTTCATATTAGATTTAAGTACTGGCTCAGCAATGCACCGGCTGGATGAATGCAGGCAGTTTACTTAATCTCTCAGCCTGATTTTTTTTTCAATTTGTAAAAGGGGAATGATAATCTCAACCCTGGAAGGTTGTTATTAGCATCAAATACAAGAATATCGGTATAGCGCCTGGTGCATAGTTGGCTCTCCACAAATGGCAGCTACTATTTTTAGCACTCTTAGGAAAACACTCTCTCTGCTCACATGGGGTGACATGATTGAGGATTTCAGCCATGGCCTAAAGTCCACCGATACTTTTCAGTCCAGTTCCAGGGGTAATGGTCCTCTCCCCTTTTCTTTCAACTGTAATCAGTGACTTGAAGGCAGGGGAGGAGCTCTG
>JAQZBX010041309.1:0-22396 GCA_029593785.1 Cabassous unicinctus
AAAACAGACTTTCAAAAGGTAATTATTGATGGTATACTAATTCTCCATGAACATCTCCTTATAACTAAGTTTTTATAATAAGTCACTGACAAAACTTTATTGAATAAAACATGAAGTACATATTTTAAACAATTATATGCCAGAAAAAGATTGCTCAGAAATTGTTTCTCCTATTGTTTCTGCTTGTCTTTCTTCTTCTAGTTATTTTCTTACTCATTACATTTCACCAAATGACTGATAGAAAAATAAAATTTGCATTCTGAGTTTAGGTAGTTTTGCTATTAATCAGTCTTTGGGACAACTGTGAACCTAGAGATAAAAATGGAGGGTGTGGAGATCAGTATTTTGAAATATCCGTGGAATGCAAATTGTGCAACCCAAATATTAGATGTAATCTGATTTGTATTCAAAGAATTTGAAGTTGTATTTTCATTTTTTATAAAAGGAATTGTGAGGTTTTCAAAGGATAAAACAATCAAGAATAGTCTGTTTTCTGAATACCTGCTCATTTACTTTTCAGATATCTTTGGCACAAAACCCGCCAATTCCAGAAATTCGATCTTCATTTATAAGGTGTTTTATAGCAATGCTTATGAAAAGAATGGAAAATCCAGATTATTGGGAGGGACAGATTGGCATGAAAAATGGCCACTGGCATATAATTTCACTTTTGAGACGCAGAAAACCTAGAGGGAGAAAATACAGACACTAAGGTCTCTGAACTGCCTCAGCAAGAGGAAAACAGTTTAGACTGTTGGGCAGTAACAAGCAGTAGAGTTTATTGTTTTGTTTGCAGTCGGAGGTCTGCAGGAAATAAATATCTGCAGCTGAGGGCATCTGGAGATAATGAACATCCAGAAGTGCGACTACACCCCAAGGTATTTTGGGAATCATCTTACTGACAGAAAAGAAAGGAGATAAAGTACCAGAGAAAAAATTTTAGCAATGGTGAAACAAAGAAGGAGAGGATACAAGAGCAAGCATTTGACAGGTAAAGAATAGAATTCCTTCACCATTCAGCAGTTACATCCACTTTTATTATAAAAGGATAAGTTTCCCTTAAATTCTGCAGTATGGTCTTTAGCATTTGGAATGCTAATAAACCAGAGAAGCAATTACAATTCCACGAAGTTGAGCTGCATCCTTCTTTTCGTTCAGCTACATCTCCCTGCAGAGAGCACAGTGAGACAATCATACCCAGGAAGGTTTGATTCATAATAATTTTAAGACAATACTTCTAATGAATGGTAAAGACAACTTGGTACCCCAAAACTCATGGTAGTTAACTTAGTTTCTCTTTTCCTTTTTTAAATTATACATGTTTCACTACCACAAAATAAGATAAAATGATTGTTGATTCCAGTCCCCCAATTTTCTCCAGCTCCTTGGAGATTCATATGGAAAGAGCTGGTTTATTTGGTGTCCTAGAAAGCAAAATTTAAATGTTCCTACAGGTGAGGCAGAGTCACTGCAAAACGGGCAACTTCCAGCTGAAGCAAGGAGCTAGTCAATTGCATTTGTTCATTCATATGTGCATTTATCAACTCCTCAAATGGCTATTGAGCTCCTCCGAGACCTAAAGCACTGTGCTGGGTGCTGGGCTATACAGACAGGTACACGTAATGCAGACACTGCCCTCAAGATGTGTTAGGTATAACCAGAGGTTTAAACACATATTTACTTAGAAGGAAATATAAAAAGTAGAAGATGGCATAAATGGTAGAAAATTCTCTGGGAAAATAAGGTCTGAACATTTTCATCTAAGAGACAAAGGAAGCCTGTGTAGTGGACAGGGTCAATTTGACTTTATGGCTGTTTCAGACTTGGTTATGAAGACATAGGAACCTGAGGACGAAGGCAGTAAATTAAGGCATTGCAGCTGGAAAGCATGCTGCTCCTGCAGAGGGCAGCAATCATCCCGAGTCAGAAAGTGGAATGACCACTGCGTCGTTATCCAGGCATTCAAGTGCTGCTGTCACGATGCTCGTGTATCAACACACTCATCACTTGAATATTTTTCCATAAATTGACTCACTTCTGTTCTTAACAACTCTTTACATTTTACCTAAAAAAATCATTCAAACCAATAAAATCAGTGTCAATTAACCTAAACAGAAAGTAGACATAAAATTAAACTGAAACCAAAACATTATGAACAAATTCTTCCTAGAATGTGTTGGCTGCCTGAAGTCTGCCATCTCTGATAAAAATGAAGATTAATGAGGGTTACCGGTGGATTAGTCTGGACTGGATTCAAACTAAGTTTCTCCTTGACACAATCTAGGAGAATAAATAAGAAGGGAAGAAAAGAAATTTCTCATCATTGAATGTCGAATAATGTTATGTCTGCATTCCACAAAAAGTGCATTTCATATTTGCCAAAGTGGCACATTTTGAGAACTCCCTACAGAGGCAGACAGACTTGGATTCAAAGCTCAGCTTTACAATAAAATAACTAAGCAACTTTATAAGCAAACTGTTAAAACCTCCCTGTGAGAGCTCTCTAGATAGTGTTTATACACATTTAGATATGTAAATGTCCCTCTATGTATTTCTTAATTTATCTATGTCTCTGATTCATTCTCTCCCTCACTTCCTCTCTCTCCGGCTACTCATTCCAGATCCATGGACACTGTGACACTAAACTACCCTTGTTATCATAAGCCAGAAACATTCACTAAGATCAGCAATAGTTAAATGCAGAGGCTCACATCTGTGAGTATAAAAATTTAAACTTGGAGCCCTCACAAAGCAGAGAAACAGAAGCTGAAAATTATCTGGTGGATAGACAACAGTGAGATAAATGCCAGAATCCTGAAGGTCATATAATCCTCTTGCAGATCTGTGTGTTGGCTGTCTCAAGGTCACCGCTTAATTTTGTTTTCTTTTCTAATGTGTTTACTCAAAAAAGGTCACTTCAAACTCAATGTCTGCCTGGTGGTTGGATACGGATTTTTATCATAATGTCCAACTGGACTGACTAAAGCTTGAGAAGGTCAATGACCATGAGTCGAAGGCTCTGGTCTCACTCAACTCAGGACTATTTGGCTATCATTACTTTTTGGTCTTTCACTAATCACTCACACTCTATTTGTTTAGCTTAATATGGTTCATCAGACAAAATTCCCTATTCAATTTCTGCTATAATAAAATTTCAATTAAATAGAATTCCTTGGGAAGGCAGGAAATTGTGTTTTGTAAGAGTATCCCCATGTATTAAATTCATTTTAAAAGAGTGTCATATGTGTCAGGTACTGTACACTAATGAACAAGAGAGACAAGCTTCCTGCTCACATGGAGTTTACATGTAAAGGGCTTCTCTCCTTTTGTCTACCCAGTCCCTTTGCTCCTTCTTTTGGTTACTGTAAAGTGGTTTTCCTTTGAAGAACCACTACCCTGCCTCTCTGAGTCCATGTGATTTGTGTAGCTCTGGTCCCAACCCTGGCTGCCAAGTGGGAGACAGAAACGAAGCACACGAGCCAGGCCTGGCCAATCGGCATATTCCATCCCATTGGGCCTACTGATTGGTTCAGAGTTGGGCGTATGATCTAAGTGAGGCAAATGACATTCAATTTTAGGACTTTTTCTGGAACTTTGGGGAGAGTGACTGCTTGACAGGCTGGCAGAATGTAATCTTGGAGCATCTAGTAGCCATCTTGTCACTATCTGGAAGGGCCCTCCTGAGAAAGAGTCCAACACAACACACACATACACAGCAAAGTAGAGAACAGTGGAGAAATTCCTATGATACTATTTGAGCCTGCATATTCAGTTGAAGATGTTTCTATCCTTGACCTCTTAAGTTATGAGACAACGGATTTTTGTCTTTTTTCCTTCTTAGGCTAAATTAAAGAGGGATTCTGTTTATTTTCAGCAGAAGAATTAATAACTCCAAAAATAAATTTAGCTTTTATCCTTTTTGAAAGTATTTCTACAAGGAAGCAGTAGAGATTTACTTTCCTGCCTTAATAAATATATTAGGTATCGTAAGCTTTCTTTGCCAATATAGGGTTTTATGCAGTATATAAACTTTCAATCTCATAGCTGTAGAAGGAGTATGGCTTTAATAACGTTGGCTCTGATGCAGCCTGAATGTAAAGGATTTTGAAATAAATAACTGACATCAATTTATTTCTAGTCATTTCCATTTCCTTTAAAAATCAAGGGACCTCAAGAAATATTTTAAATACATACATGTAATTAATTCATGCATGGATTTTCTGGTTGTAGGTATATGAGGGCAGAAACAGAACCAACAGGATATTAGCCATCACAGTAGGTATAGAAGTGATTTTCTTAACAGCTTTTAAAGCCTATCTCCTAGTCTGGAAAAGCCAGCTTACAGCCAGCCTGATTTGTCCTCTGAGCAACACACTTCTTTCCTTCCAGTTCTCAACTTCCTCAATCTAGAGAGAGAGAGAGAGAGAGAGAGAGAATATGTCGATCTGTATTTGATTTCCTCTAGTCAAGCAAGCCAAAACTGAAAGCCAAATGGTCAACAAGATGAAAAGAAGACACCAGCCATCTGAGGCGATCATCCAGAAGTCTGATCATGTAAAGATTACAGAACCAGACTCTCTAAGCCTCCATGGCATGGAGACTATGTGCCTCGAGGCCTTCATTCTACCTTTTGTCCCTACAGCCCATTCTTCATTCAGTAGAGTTATAAAATAAAATAAAGCATAACTTGAAAAATCACTGTTTCAGGGAAGTCTTTCAGTAACAGGGCCTAATTAGCTTCTAATTCTTCATTTAGATCTACTTTGTTTCTCTATCCCACCGTCACACTTGAAAAATATCACTGTTTGGTACCTTATCTTGTATTTTGTGTCATTTATCGCTCAAGATGGTAGAATGAAGTTGGAATTCAAAACCAAACTCCTCCATTTCAGCTGTGTCAAGACTTTAAAATGATTAAACCTCTATGAGCCTTAATTGTTTTACTGATTAAATGAAGATCATCATGGAACCTGAAAAGATTTTGTAAACTAAACCAGATGGTAAGCACTTTGAAGGCAAGGACCACATCTATTGGGTACTCTCTCTCTTTTCAGCACCGAAGGCAAAACCAGTCATAAAAGAGGTAACTGATAAATATCGGGTGGCTAAATAAACATATAACTAATACATACATGATCTAGCCCAGTGGCTGACACATTACCACCAAAAATATGAAGAATGATTGCTAAATATCATCAAGGGGAGTCAATTTAAGAAAATAATTGAACATAGCATGGTGAAAAGGGAATATTTATTTGAAAAAGAAGTATTGCTTATATTCCATGCAAAATGTAATAACAGAATACATATGGTTTCAAGGAATAAATAGCACTCAAATCAGGACTTAGAGTCTGTTTACAGAAACTGTTTAATAGATATACAAATACAGAGACAGATATGAGAAATCTCCAGAAGGAACATGTAATTGTCCGAAAGTAAGACCCATAAGTCAAATTCCACATTCTGCAGTCCAAAGGCTTAGAACTTAGAGCTTTTACAGTTACTTTCTAAAAGCTGTATGTGCGCTCCTTTTCTCTGCTTCTCCCCCTTCTTTCCTCCCTCCCTGCTTCTTACTCACGCGCCTTTTCTCTCACACACACTCGTACACACGCGTAATGCTTATTTCTCTCAGGCCCTCGGGGAGAAGCTTCCCATAGAGAAACTATTTCATTGCTTTGAAGAGAAGTACATGATCGTGTAAGTCCAGAAAACAGGTACTTCTTTGGTGAGGTTTGGGAGAACTAAAAAAGGAATTATAAATGAAAGAAGAACAAAATTCTGTGCTTGAAACCCCTTTAGAAACCTAGCTCCTAGTTCCGATCATTCTTTTTCCATGGTTTTCAAAAGCCATGTCTCTGGAATCTGTCAAATCTTAGTTAATAAATTCTAACGACACACCTAGAAGAGGCAAGTGTGTGGTGAAAATGAAAAAACTAGCAAGTGGTGAAGATGACATGTTCTAAAACCAAGCTGCCTGGATTTAAATTCCAATTCTGTGACCCAATTTAGACCTCGGGTTAGGTACTGGAGCTCCCCTGTTCCCAGTCATCTCCTCTGTAAGTGAAGCAGTACCAGCGCCACAATAAGGATGAAGCGAGGGGATCCAGGTAGAGTTACCAACTTCGTGGCTGGTGCAAAGGAAGACAAAATTTGTATTTGCTGTTGTTGTTCTTACTGGTATAGTTATGGTTATCACTGTGAACCCATCCCCCCATTGGGTTCATCTAAAATATTACAGTATTAATTTAACATTTTATAATGAGTAATGATATAAAAATAGATTAACCCTATAGCAACTTTGGCTGTGTCTGCTCAGGTGTACCAAAGATTAAAAAAAAAAAAAAAAAATGATTATCTAGAGAATAATTTTATTGTACCAAATTGATGAAAATCATTCAAGTCTTTATCTACATATAATTCATCTAAATTACGTGGACACTGCAGAATTTCCATCTTAATTTTTCCTTTCGGGTCAGACAGACCTGGCTTTGAGTCCTGGTTCAGCCACTCTCTGCGTACGTCATTAACTTCTCTAAGCTTCAAGGTCTTCTACAGCAAAATTGGGATAGAAGTAATGTCTTCCTTTTTATTGTTATTAATTTTATTTACATTTACTCCCTTATCTACCAAACTTACACTGTAAGGTTTTCTTTTACATTATCCCAAAAGCAGACCTTGAGCCCAGGCTTTGAGTGCAGTTTATATGGGAAGAGCCAGGAAGTTCAGGGAAGGGAAAGCAGAGTTAGGAGACGTGCTGTGAAACCTGCTCCTGCCATGGGCGCCGGGGCTTAATCCCACGGAGGAGAAATGGTGCAGGTGCAAAACACATGCATCAAAACTACCCCACTCGTGGGGCAAGGGAGCTGGGGCGTCTGAACAGTAACGCATGAGAGTCCTTGGCGAAGGACTGTCTAGGGCTTTCAATGCCCAGCAAAGCTTTCTGTAGTTGGATATGCGAGGCAGAGAGAGTGACGAACTCTCAGGTACAGGTATGTAGGTAACAACCATTGTAAATCTGCTGGACTTCACCAAAAGGTCCAAGAGACATGGATGTGGAACTGAGAGCATGTGCTGCAAGAGTGACAACCTCGGGAGATTATAGGGGAAATAAGTGAGATTATGCATATAAAGTATTCAACATTTAAGTAAAGTGCAGAGAACATAGTAACCACTCAACAAACTGCAGCTCTACGAACGTGGCGAAAGGAGGAATTGTTTGGTTTGATTTTGCACCTTTTAACATGAGCCAACATCATTTCTCTTCCACATGCCCAATGTGAGATCATTCTCTTCGAAATCATGCCCAATGAAAAAAATTGAGAAAGTCTAAAGAATGTGCTAAACTTTGTATAAATGACATATAGATTTGGTCTCCCAATCCGTAAAAGAATATATATTTTAAATGGTACACAGTCTTTCTTGATTAAAATATAGCTCTCTAATTTTTCACATATTTGCCATCTCTAAATTTGTTTCAATTTCAGTATATTAGAAGATGTATGTTCCAATCCATTCAATTAACACTATATATTAGTTGAACACCTACTATGTGCCAGGCATTGTGCCAGAGATTAGAGATACAAATAAAAAGATACCATGCCTGTTTTCTTAAAGAGCATTATTTATTTGGCAGGAGGAATCAACAATGGGAAAGGGAGTCAATATCCGTTTATTCTTTCTATGTGAAATCAAAAGTTTTAAGAAAGCAAAACTAGCTTGCAAAACTGTGGACTTAAATATTTTGTAGAATTAAATCTATTAGAAATGTTGATCAGTTTCCAACTACTCATTCTATTCCTAATTTAAGAGGGGGATGGGAAAGGGGAAGGGGAGGGAAAGAGATACACATTGAAGAAATTTTGCAAAACAGGAAAATACAATAAAAATTAAAATTACCTCTTATCAAATCATCCAGACAGAAATGCTAGTAACAATTTGGTGTACTCTCCTCTAGCTTTCTACACATAAACACACTACATATTTCCTCCCACCTTGAAATTTTTCTGTATATTTGTATCCTGGTATCTTTTGAATGAAGCCTTCAGCATAAGCATGGTTCCACAACACCAAATAATCTTCGCTCAGTTTTTACAAATGTTAAATATCCCGTGCAGGGATATAAAGCAACATCATTCTCTTAATGGGCATTCTCAGCGATCATAAATAGCACTTATAAAAGTAGTGTTATGATTTCCAACTTTACATATAAATCTATTCTTTCTTTGCTATGAATCACCAGTTGTAGGATTTTTCACAGGACCAAAGGGTATAAACATTTGAAGGCTCTTACACATGCTGACAAATATGTGTCTTAACGTATCTGCCTCTTTTGCCATCCCGAGAGGTTTTAAAAATTTACTTTCCCCCTTCACTGTGTAAGTGTCCATTGCATCACACTGCTATTAATCCTGGCAATTTCCTATAAATAAAAAAAAATCCACTTTTCATTGGGTGTCGACTAAAGTTTATTATTTATTGAAAAAAAAGCACTGTAGGGGGAGTAAGGGTAATTCAGATTCCAGGCATTATTTCTGGAGCACCTCCACGTGCTGGGCACCATGCCAGATGCTTCCTTGTTTACTGCATTAAGTACAGAGCCCTTGGAATGCCGGCAGCACCCTTCCCGTCCAGCCCCATGAGGCTAGGTGTAAGGACACACAGCTGCCCCGCTGTGTGGTCAGGACTGGCATCCAGGTCTCTAGACCCCAAATCAGGTACTTATTTGCATATTTATTATACCTTGCCTGCCTCAAATGTCCTAGAATAAAGTTTATATATATATAACACACACTTGTTTATATATACATAACACACACTTGTTATGAGAGACTCGATATTCACAATTTATAAATATTTAAAGTTTCTAAGTAGAATAAAAAATGCTAAACTCAAGTCAATGAATACTCTGAAATTCTGCTATAACCAGAAGACATCCAGGGCCCTTACTGCTTTTTTAAAATTTATTTTAAATTTAGTTTTATTTACCAACCTTCTACATCCACCAAACAAAAACTTAAAAAGCATCTTTAACAATAGAATTTTTTAACGTGTCTGCTATGATGGGTGACGACGCATGCTACGTCCACAGTTTCTTCTTCAGAAACACTGACTCTTGGTAAATACTGCTGTAACAATTTAGGCATCTAACAACAGTATAACAATGCTGAATAATTCAAAAGACCAAATAATTGCTTAGTTGCATTGTAAGCAAAGCTTTACCAAGCACAAAATTAAACACATTCTGTTATCAAAGCTTTTTTCTCACTATTAAAGCCAAATGAGGGGGAAAAAAACAACAAAAAAAACCACACACTATTTAAGGTGCTCACGTGTTTGTATCAGATTTAAGAAAAAAATTAAATTTGATATTTGAATCAAATTCTACTAGTAAAGAAGACATCTGTCAGTGTTTTGTCCATTTTTCTATTTCTCAGAAATAATTCAAAGTGTATTAAAAGTTTTGTTGTTTTTTTTTTTTTAATGAAGAAAGACAAAAACAAAGCAGGGAGCTGAGATGGCTCAAGCGATTAAACACCTCTCCCCCACATGGAAGGTCCCAGGTTTGGTTCCTGGTGCCTCCTAAAGAGAAGACAAGCAGACACAGAGTGCACAGGGAATGGACACAGAGAGCAGACAGCAAGCACTGGGGAGGGGGGGATGAATAGATAAAATAAATCTTTAAAATTTTTTTTTTTTTACTTTGGCACTTAGTTGGACCACATAGCCTACCAACCCTTATTTTCATAAACTAGGTAAAGGCTTGTCTTTCACTTGCACTGGTCACCTGGGGTAGAGGTCCCTGGAGTGGCTTCAGGAACACAGGGTAGAACGAAGATGATACCAAGTCTACTCAAATACATAAGATTAATAAATCAAAAGGGACAAGACAATATCCAACAAATAAGTCAGAAATCTGAAATCAGGGGTCCAAGTCAGCCAACAAGTCCCATAACCCAAAGTCCTCTGAGACCCTATATGTGTCCAGTTTATAAAGTGTTACTTGCAGGTCACCAAGACATGTCTCAGGGGAGAGGTATGCTTTCCCTAGCAATAACACAAACTTTTATTTGGGGCCTTGTGTACTTCTTTCAGGCACTAAAAGGTTTCCATCATTGACCGCATATTAATTTCTACTCAAGGCCACGTGTTAATAAATCCCATGACTACGGTGCTATGAGAAACAATGCAGTCCTCTGGAATCAATGGATCAGCTATCGATCGTGCAGTCCCTTGGCTGCATGAACCTCAGCGAATAGCTTAAATCCATGAGCCTCCATCTCCTGCCTGCCAAACTACAGCACTCCTTTCATAAGGTGCCCTAATGATTAAATGAGATGCCAGCGAACGGCCTAGCACAGAGCGAGCGCTCGATACACGCGAGTCACCACCACTGGTCTTGTTCAGAAGTCTCCACCACTTTTCAGTGTAGTTTGTTAAATTTATGTAATTACAGGTGCCTCTCCTGCTGTTAATCAATTTGTATCCACTTATCTATATTGCTTGACTTATTTAATAATTACAATCATGTCTTCTCTCAATCTGGCCATTTTAAGACCAAAGACTCTCCTGTTTTTTTAAGTTCCCTTTTCAAACGGATCCTATCCCTTACCCTCTCAAATCTGAGCTTCCTAGCAATACGGATCTGGCAAAATGAGGAAATCCTAGAGAATGGGTGTGGAAGTGCGTGAGCATTCTTGTTCTGTCTCCTTTTGTCGCGTCAGTAGACTGATGGGACACAGTTCACCTCAGAAGCAAATGTTTGTCGTCTGATTATATGAACACACTGACCTTATGAGGCGGGAGATTTGAGACCTGAAAACCGCTTTATTCCCTAAAAGGCCAGTGTTGACACTTGGTTGAGTCTGCCCTCGGGGCCTGCAATACTGGCTCTGGGCAGGAACTAGAGGGGAGAAAATTCAAAATTTAGAGACTAATATGCAGATGTTCAAACATAATGTTACAAAATAGCTCTTCTGCATTTCCACATGTGCATCATTCATGTCCTATGGTTAATAATTCTAAAGTTTCAGTTGTTATTCTGAAAATCAGCTGTGAGGTCGCATGACAATTGTTAATATGACATTTTTGCTGCTTTAATCTCCAGCATATTCTCTAATTAATGTGAAATGCTTGGTACAAGAGAGGATATTTTCTAAACCAAATAAGTGATAATCATTTCGGAGATCTGTTCTGAAGCACATTTGCCTTATCTCCTTTGAATGAACTGTTTGCTTTTTCTTCCTATATTGTTTCAAAACAAAATCCATTTCTTGGGTTTGGCACAGCTGAATATGTATTTTCAATGTGAAAGCTCTGCTACTTATACGTCCCATAAATATTAATATCATCTCTTTGTAACCAGTTCCTGCCATTCAGCATTCATCTGCCCACAATTGTTTAATCACAGGTGCCTCCTGAAACATGGGAAATCGTACAGGGGAACAAATGGAGCAAACCAACAATAGTGGAGAGTTCCAGTGGAATTATTCCATTTCTGAAATACAACTGACCAAATGTCCACGAACTTATCACGTCCCTCACTTCCACTTCCACTTGGACATAAACAGACCAGCTAAGTTCTGCTTTCATTCAGAACCTATTTATGTATTTGATTATTCAGAAAAATAACCACATGGCAGATTTATATCCAGGAACCAGAACAGACAGTGCCCTTATCCTCAATAAGATATATCTTTGAAAAATACTAGTAGGTTTGGTGTTTTGTCAATTTAAACACAGCAAGTACAACATACTACTCAGAGGATTCATTGAAGGGCAGAACTGAGGGTTGGTGACAAGCCTTACGAAGAATGAGAGCTACAAAGCGGGACTAGCTCTACAGAAAATGAAAGTATGTAACAAAGATGACCACCATTAGTTCTATAACTGCTGCTATTGAAGCCAAGAAGCCAAGATTTTTAAATTGACTTTAGCCATAGACCTCTGATTACTTAATTTCAATTCCAATTTGAGTCCTTTCATTGAGTCTGGGAAGGAAAAGGTTTGCGGCATGCCTGTAGATGGCAGACCAACTGGCAACACCCCAAATGGCATTCTCTAGTGGGAGAATCGTACCTGTGGAATGCTTTCAGTGGGACAAACCTGGTCCGTCTAGGGCTGCATGTGGTAAATAAACCTGGAATCTATGGAGCTGTGGGACCTGCCTCCCTGGAAAATGTTACCCAAGTTATATAAATAGAGTATAAAATGGAGATGCTTATGTAAGTGGTGGGTCTGTGTATATTTCTTAGACATCCCACGTGTGAAATTTGGTCAGAGCAGGCCCAAATATGGCAAGAAAGAACACCGGGAGCTGTGCTGGCAGCCTGGGACTTCTTCCTTCCTCACCTGTACCTCATGACCTCTTGTATCCTTGAACTAATTAGGAAATTTGATACAGGGTAAAGACTTTGTTTCTTGTGGGTTTCAATCTCATCAGTGCCAGCCACAATACACAAACAATGTAGAATTTTATTAGTATAAATATAATTTGTACACTTTAGCTATATGTGTTATTTTACATACAAACTCAAAGTCAAACCCAGAGTTCCAATTACCAATTTACAGAATGGTATATGTGTTAAAAATGTTATTTGTTAAAAAGTACTCATACACACACACACTTGTAAATGCCTAGGAAATAATCTGGAAGATTACATATACTAAACTGTTAGCAGCGGTTGTCTTTCTAGATTAATAGTGAGTGGAGAAGATTCTAGAGTCTTTCTCTTCTTCCTTGGTATATTTTAAGAATGCAATCGTGTATTATCAAATAAAAATCTACTAAAGACAATTTTAAAGTAAAAGTTAAATATTTTATATGCAACGCAGGGCCTTTGAAGAACACAACCTATTCACATTGGTGGTTCAAAATGGTAGCTACAGACTCCTATCACCCTCATCATTCAATTTTGTTGTTTGTTTTTGCTTTGCCTCCTTGCTGTATTGAGTAAATCCTTGGTCATACTAATAAGCAAATTCAAATGCTGTTTTTCAATTTTCCTTGCAAACTCTAAATGGTATTTAATTAAACTCACCTAAAAACTTTAGAGTGAGGTTATAATTATATTTGTATCAAAATAGTAAAAAAATATCTATAAATGCTTGACATTGTTAAAATAAATATAGAAAACTAGAAATTACAGTTCGTCAATTCAATTCTCACATGTATTCCCGGGAGAAGCTCACTCTCATTTGCATAAGGAAATATGCCCAAAGATATACACTACATCATTCTTTATGTGAATGAAAACTGTAAACAACTTCTACGTACACATCAACTGAGAGATAGACAAATTCATTGTGGTATATCCTAATAGTATTGGCAATGGCAATTAAAATAAATGAAAATAGAAATGTTTTTTTCCAGCATGTATAGATCTCAAAAAATGTTGAGTGAACAGAGGCAGTTGCAAAAAGATAGTTAGTTTAATATTATTTATATTGAGTTTTAACAAAAATAATATAATTGGCTTGTGGAACAGGCATTAAAATATTTAAATGATAGATCTATAAGATACACAGCAGCTTCAGAATAGCATTAACTGGAGATGGAGGAGAGGCAGATAGGAAAGGAAATAGAATAGAGGAGAGGTAGCTGTTTCTGTAGTGCTTTTATTTCTCTTAAAAATTAAGCAGAAATAAAAGTTTATATCTATTATATCTGGATAACAAATACATAAGTGTTGATTATACTAATCTGTCCATTCCTCTACCTTTGAGATATTTTATATATACAATATATACATATACAATATTTTATATGATGTATATGTATATAAAATACATGCACCTATGAAGATATTTATATATTTACATGAAATTATAAATATATGAAAAATGCCTATATATAAATACAAAAGATATGTATAAAAGGTATATATTTATAAATAAAAGATATATAGATATTTATAAAAGGATATTTTACACAAAATATATCATATGAAATATTTGGGTTATATTTTTATATAATAATTTAAAAATAGAATACAGAATATAGTACATATATTCATCATAACCAGATGATAAACAATAAGAAATATCCTAAACCCATATATGATCTCAATGTGATGTTATGCATTTCCTTGATATTGCCTGTCCTTGCATACAAGCTAATCATCAGTGGCACACTAGAATTACCCGAGAATTAGAATACATAGAACAATTTATGTAATTGAACATGCATAGCTTTATAAACATGTGGGCCAGGGTGGAGCTATATAACCATCCAGATCAATGATGCATCTACAAGAAGTTCAAACAGATGAATGAAATGACATAAGGTTGAGCTGTGCACAACAGAAATGATGATCACAAATAAGAGCTGACATTTGTCACGTTCTAGGTGTCAAGAACTGTTGTGAATGTTTTATCAATTTTAAGTTTATTCACTTCTTATATAGCTGCACACTTGAGGTATTATTAGAGCACCCATTTCAAAACAGGGAAGTGCATCACAAGAATGCAAGCAAATTGCCTACTCATACACTGGGGAGTCCTGGAACCAGATTTAAACAAGGCCCCCTGGCTCCAAAGTACACATTCTTTATAAAGAGTTAATTTGGTAGCAGAAGCTAATACTTTGGTCTTCTCCAATGGGTTAGATTTTGGCTAAAACACACTTGAATATATTTGTTTTTATTGGTGTTTTCAAACTAGCTTATACATATTTTTAAAATGAAATAAAGTTTTCACAGTACGCGTAAAGCAACTCTGAAAAGCTCTAGGGTTCTGCAGAAACATACTACAACCCACTGCGGGAACCCTTTGCTCTCTGGGGGGTATAAAGCCTGAGACCTTCATAAATCTTATTTTTAAGACTACCAATTAGCTTATAACTTTCCCTTCATAAGGCAAAAACAATTGGAGCACTTGGCAACCCTTCAGTTTGAGCACTGGTTGGCCATTTTCCAGGAAGGAAAAGCTATGGAGCAATTGAGCTGCTTTATGTAGGATGACAGAAAGAGACCAGCAAAGCCTCGTCAATAAGCGATGCTCGGCAGGTAGCTGGGTTTGTTTGCTCCCTTCTGTAATCCAGGCTCACAGCTTCTCAAAATTCAAATTCCAGCTTCAGCAAAATATACCAAAGGCCACACATCAGGGTAACTTGCTGCACCATTAGACTCTTTCCAGTCTTAAGGGGAAGGGTGTGCTCAGGTGGTTCACATACACTGGGGACGGGGGAGAGCAGCAAACTTTTAGCAGATAAGCAAAATCCATGGAGACCCAAACCACTGTCATTCAGAAGCCCTAAGAAGCTCTAGAGCCTCCTGGGTAACTGGGTCTGCTTCTATGAGTACCCATTGCTGACACTCTAATCTCCTAATCCCATTTCCCCCGACTTCTTGCCATGTGCCTCAAGTTTTCCTACCCCTCTTTTATTCTATGACCCTCTCTGTCATGCTAAACCTTCTGGGAGAAAGACTGATGGGACCAGATACTCACTCCCCAACATACCCAGGAGTCTCCAGCCAAGCCATCCCAAAGGACACTGGCCTGTCTCCTGACTTGGCCACTTCCCAGGTTTGAGAATTTAGGAAGTTACTTAACTCCCCTTTTACATACAGGAGAATTGTGGCAAAAAGAAGTTATCAGAGCATATTATTTTTTGTAACGATATATGGGGAAGCCTTTAGAAGGGCATCCAGGTAGTGTTTGCTGCTGTTATGCGAGATCCTGTGCCTAGGTTGCCCTGGCTCATTCCTGCTATTATGTCCCAAGCACAATCATTACAGAACCCCTTTCCTTCTCAATTATGTCCTGGTTTTGACAAATAAGCTACTTGAGCAACACACCTGTGCACATCTTATAGATATTTGCTTCCAGATGAGACTACAACCTCCAATCCCCAGTGAGGTGGCTGGCTCTCATGGTACCACAGCTCAAAGTCTGGCTAGCTGTGTGCAAGGAACCCTCCTGCCTGCCCCGTGGAGAAGGGCCACGCAGGGAGGCAGATACTCAGCACTTCAGACTCCTCTCCACGACACCGTACATATGACAAGGCACTAATGACAACCCTCAGAGGACAAGCATTTACTATACAGATGAAACAAAACTGCATTTATCCAGGAGGATCAGGTAATTTAGGATCTTTCATTTTTCAGCCCCTAAACATTTTTTGTTTACAATAAAAATCTCAGTTGATCTGGACAACAATCAACTGTGACTGGATTCTCAACCCTTTCTGAAAGATTAGCCCCAGCTCTTCCTAAGACAGAACCATGATCCAAATAGCCTTATTCCTAGCCCTGAGGCCTATCGGTCAAGCATGTAAGAAATCAGAAGAAAAGAAGGAAATGGAACTCAACAGTTTCTATATGCAGAATGCTGAGAGACGACAGTCATTTTTCAGTTCTTAAGGATTCCAGGGTTCCACATGGCCAGATTGGTACAAAGCAGTCTCATTAGACACTTCACTTGCCATGGTCCTTTGGGCCCCAAGGAAGGTTCCAGAGAAAGATCAGCAAAGTCAGAACCTGCATGCCAAGATTAAGATACCAGGGTGGAAAGAACTATCAGTAGCTCTTTATTGAACAGGGAAAAAGCAGTAGAACGAGGAACTGGCAGCTACATCTGCTCTCTAGAATTTATTAAGCTGGCATACATATAGAGCGCGCCTTGGAGTTTATTTTTCTCTTTTGACTGACACACACTATAATGATATCCTGCATTTAACAGGACACAATAGCAGTGTTCACATACACCAGGAATGAGTTTCATGTACCAGACAGATTTCTGAGAGGGGGAGAAGATGACAAGATCTAGAAGCAAGCATTCAGCTGCTAAAAAGAACTGCTAAAATAATTGAAACAGGTTATTTTTATGTCTTGAAAGAAGTATTGAAAACACTATGCATTATTTATTTTTTAAATGGTATGTTTTTTTTGTGTCAGCTGAAAACATCTTCTTCATCCTGCTGATAAAACGAGCAGCACCAGAAGAAAAGCAATCCTTCACAGAAACAAAGACGGGAGGGAGAGAGAAGCCTGACTATGGTGTCTAACTTCCCACTTCCCAGAAGACTGCACTCTGATGCACTTGCAAAAGCCAAGTTCAAATGAAGGAAATACAAGCAATTGGAAAAACGGACTTTCAACCATTTGTTTTTTTGACTTGGAGATTCCTCCCTTTTCAGTGTTAATTGTTTAATCCTTGAAGAATTAAAGCGAATAATATCCTTGAGGGGGGATTTAAAGAGAATGGCGAGATCTTAACATGAAAGTCAAGGCACTTGAAGGAGAAACAATATTTGGGATATTATTTGAGTTCCTGAAAAAGGCCTTAAAGAGCAGTGGCTTAAATATGTGGTTATTCATTCTCTCATATGAAAGCCAGTGCTGACATGGAGGCTGTCTATGAAATAGGGGCCCCAGGTTTTATGCAGTGCAACCACGTCATTTTCAGCACAGAGTGTCCATCATCTAGTCCAAGATGGGGACAGAGTTCCCAGGCACTGCCAGACAAAATATAGGGCATTTTTTTTTAAATATGTTTATTTTTTAAAGATTCTTAGATTACACAAATGTTACACAAAAAATATAGGGATTCCCATATGCTCCGCTCCCCACACCTCCCACACCCTCCCACATAAACATCCTCCATTAATGTGGCACATTCATAGCAATTGATAAACGCATCCTGGGGCTTTGCCATTGAGCCATAGTTCACATTGTAGTTTACCCTCTCTCCCACACAATTCTGCAGGCTATGGGAAGATATATAATAGCCTATATCTGTCATTGCCATGCCATTCAGGATGATTCCCAGGTCCTGAAAGAGCCCCCGCATTACACCTGTCTTTCCCTCCCCCTTCCCCCAGAGCCTCCAGTGGCCACTGCCTCCACATCAATGCTGTAATTTCTTCCATTGCTAGAATCACAATAAGCCTATAGTAGAATACCAGTAAGTCCACTCTAGTCCATAGTTCATTCCCCAATCCTGAGGATTCTGGGGTGGTGACGTCCACTCCACCTCTAACTGAGAGGGGGCTTCGATCCCATACAGCTGATGGTGGGACTCTCTTGCTTGTAGTTGTATGCTCTCGTTTCCTTGGTATGGTGGTTGTCAATCCTCACCTCCTTGTTAGTTGTCCTGGGTGAGTCCAATTTGTGTGCAAAATCTGGCTATCCAAAGCCCCAAGGCAGGCTGAAAAGGGTCTTAAACTGGTGGCCATAAGCCCAGCTAAAAATTGTATTAGTATATAAAAAGGAGAGACTGGAAAGCAATGGAAAGCAATCAAAACTCTGTCCCAGTAATTCCACATGAACCATAGCATTGTTGGCCAAAGGGCCTTGGTACCCACTACTCTTTCTGGCAGGGAAGCGTGTTCCTTTTGTTCTTCTCACAACTAACCAATTAACCATTCCTCCTCCAGGCAGCCTTCCTGATAATCCCCCAGACCAGATCGGGTACCTCTTTCCTGTTCCCACTTCCTAATCTGTGCATGAAACATGCAACCCTATAAATTAGTTGCAAATCCTTCCCCCATAGACAAAAGGCTCCATGAAAGCAGGATCCACATCTTCATTGTATTTCCAGAACGTAGCGTTACACTCTGAAGGCATTTTATTAACATTTACCACACACAGGAGCCACTCTCAATACTCTCTGGGATCCAGCTAATAAAAGACATTGCTGGATTTGTATTTATCATAAGCTTGCCAAGCAATAGAAAGTTCTAGGCTCTGTCTTCCTCCAGCTCCCTTCAGCTGCCTGCTGCCATGACACAACTTAAAAGTGTGTTTCATAAAGATGATTTTATGTGGTACTTCCACCTTGGTGTTAAATAACATTGTAATGTGGTGAGAAAGACAACTGCTTTTCGTCTTAGCCTGTCTGAGCTCCTGAGACAAATACCACACAACAAGTGAGCATAAAAACCGGGAAGTTATTGGCTCATGGTTTTGGAGGCTAGAAGGCTTGCCAGTAATGTTCTGGATGGCTGGCAATCCTGGGTTCCTTGGCTTTACTGTCCCATGGAGATACACATGGTAATGTCCTCTCCTTTCTCTTCTGGCTTCCAGCTCCTCCCCCTGGCTTCTGTTTTCTTTCTCTTTACAAGGTCTCCAGTAATCTGAATTAAGCAACCCCTTAACAAAAGTCTTCAAGAGATCCTATGTGCAATATGTTCACACCCACAGGGATGCAGATGCAGATTAAAAACGTCTAAACTGGGGTGCATAATTCAATCTATCACACCCAAACTCCTATATCTTTATTTGTAAAAAGAAAAAAACAGTACCTGACCCATTTAATTTGCCAGATATTTAAATAAGAAAGTATAGATGAATTCTTTAGCTATCATTTAATATTCGCCAGGGTGAGGGGAAATTAGAACCTTCAAATACCTTTGGTGGAAGTATACATTTTTACATTTTTAAAGGGTATTCTGGCAGTGTTGTTCAGAACTTTTAGTGGACAAACCTTTTGACATGGTCAGTCTAGGAATTTGTCCTGCATAAATACTGATACAAGTATTAAAAATGTGTGAACAAGAATAGTCATTATAGTATTATGGGTGATTTTTAAAAATAGAACTATCCTAACTTTATCAATAGGGAATTGGTTAAATAAGTTGTCATAGCCATATAATGGTTTGCTATGTAGCTATTAAGAAGAATGAGCTAGACCTGTATTACAGACATAAACTTGTCCAGAAAAGAAAATAAATTGATATTTTTATTTTAAAATTGTATATTTTCTTAATTTGCTAGGGCTGCCAAAATAAAGTACCACCAATTGGGTGGCTTAAAACAGAAAGTTATCGGCTCACAGTTCTGGAAGCCACAAGTCTGAAATCAAGGTATTGGCAGGGCCATGTTTCTGCCGAAGTCTCTAAGGAGAATCTGTTCCATACCTCCCTCCTGGCTTTTGGCAGTGGCTTGCCAGCAACACATGGCATTCTCCCTTCTGTCTGTCCTTCTCCAAATTTCCTCTTCTGTAACGGACACCAGTCATTGGACTTAGGGCCCACCCTACTTCAGCATGACCTCATTTTAACTTGCCTAATTGCTCTTTAAAGATCCAATTTCCAAATAAGGTCACATTCTGAGGTACTGGAGATGAAGACATCAACATAACTTTCTGGAGGTTGCAAATAAATCCATAATATGTATGTAGGTTAAAAACATTTCATATAAATATATATATATATATATATATATACATAACAATGTATGTATATGAAATAAAGACTATAATATATGAACATGAATTTGTATGTAACAAGGAACAAACAAAGAAAAAAGAAGATTTTGGCCAACCACCTAAATCCTGTTATTTTAGACCTTAGAGACAATTCCTACCATGGAAAGGAAATGGGAAAATAAAAATGGATGAAGAGTTGGTTTCCCATTTTATCCCCCAAAACCACATTGTGGATTATATTTTATTTGAGATCTAGCTGAATACTGAGCTCAGTTTAATTTAGTGAATCTCATTTTTCAGATATTTCCAAAGATGTTTTGCTTTATTGGTCCTCCTCTTTCTGGTCAAACATATTTCCTGAAATTAAGCTCATATTAAGTTCCCATTAGTTCCCTGCTGAACTGAAACAGGACAGGAGTCTTTGAATCTCTTCATTGACACATACAAAAATAAACTACTGAATTTCAACACAAGAGTTAAGTAGTAATTCCTCTTTACTATGGCTGACTTTAAAGAAAACAAAAATCGACAATTTTAGGATTTGACTTTCTTGGAAATCAAAATGAAAACAGGATTCTATAAAGTCATTACAGAAACCATATGCACATGTATTTAAGACACTCACCCCCAAAAAGTAGTAGCAGGACACGGGAAGAGGGGATGGGTTGTGTTGAAAGCACTAAATCTCACACTGTTCAGCACGAGAATGGACTCTTACATGAAGTCTACCCTCTTCCGCCCGGGTCTGCCTGGACTGAAGAGCTTCCGCATGCCATGATTTTTAGGCCACAGTATTGGGTTCCGTAATGGGCACATGACCCAACCCAATCCAATCACAGTGGGCCTCAGGAATTCTGAAGGAATGCATGGAAAGGAGCCTCTCCGCTTCTGGCTAGACCTTAATTGGTGAGGTTGTAAGACGCTGTTGCAACCACCTTGCCACCACTGGGGGAGAGCCTGGAAAGGGTTGGAGGGAGGCGTGGTACACCACGTGGACCCTGATCATAATGCCAGTCCCACTGAAATTAGCTACAAGGGTTGGAGAGAAAGCAAGTCCTAGTGACATAATGTGAATCCCGAATCCAACCCCTTGCCTGAAACCATCGGGACCCTCAGAATTTTCAGCTATGTTTCTAAAGTGGATTAGGGTTGGGTTCTTCCTTTTGTAGCTAAAAACATCCTAACCAAGCTAAAGGATAGCCTACATTATGAAGATGTTAAAACTTCTTGAATTTTCACACTAGCATTCCCTTCCTTGAAAATAAGAGTGATGTCATAGAACAAGTCTAGTCATTAGAAGTTCTGCTAGAAGTTCACTGTAAAAGCCACCTTGACCACTTAGAAGTCAAGTGAGAACTAGATCCCCATCTTTCCAGTAAGTAGCATGCATTCCGGTCACCAAATTTCATGACCTCGTTACATGGACTCAAAACTTTCTGAGAATCATTTGGCTTCCCTTCAAAGGGTCAGTACTCCTTTAATTCACTCTGAAGTCTTCATAATAAGCCACAATTCTCCCTATAGCAAAGCATCATGTTATTCTCCCCACCAAGGGCAAAGTTTGGGGTGAGGGGCTTCAAACACATTGATGCCTCCATCCCAGAAATCTCTGACTCCAGGATACCTTCCTTAAAACATGAATATTCAAGATTGTGCAGACATTCCTATCTTGTTGCTTTGGAAACCTAAAGAAGCTAGATGTCATTAGCATGTCAGTGACACACATAACTGGCAGGACGAGCCACCCTTTTGTAAGCCAAACCCCAAATGTATGTATGTTGTTTATGATGCACTTCAACCAAGTCAGAATCCAACCATGGCATTGCCGGAGTCTTGAGGGGAAGGAGACACCAAGGCAGTTGGCTTGTTTTATTTTGTAAAAAAAATAAGATGAAAATCTAGAGTTTCTGCATAATGCATGTGAGTTAGAGAGAAAACACACCCATTAAACTGCAGCCTTTCAGAACATGATGTCACAAGTCAGGTCCTATTAAAGGAAGCAGAAGATGAATGTTTGCTCCAGGCAGCTGGAAGGAGTCAAAAAGAAAACATACTGTAAATCTTTCCACTGCGTGCCTAAATTGTAAAGGACAACTTTCAGCATCATCCAGGCTTCTCCCAACAAATAACTTCTTCCCCAACAAAGAAATTCTAAGCAGTTGTCAACTATAAAATACGGATAGTCTGATTAGTGGTGTAAGACTTGCATGTGATACAATTTACTCCCCCAAATTGAAGGTTGACTGAATTC
>JAQZBX010041310.1:0-22390 GCA_029593785.1 Cabassous unicinctus
ACAACTTGAGCCAAGACTGAACTTCTAATTCTTCACTCTTGTCACCAAATTGATCAATGTCAAGAGGGGAACAAAACTGATTTTAATGTTAAGAATCTCAACTACCCAGAATTCATACCCTCCTCCAGTCCAAGGATATATCTAATGAAACTCACTAGAACTTCAAACTTAATGACTTTCATCTCCTTGTCATTGTTCATCCTGTTTCTTCCATTTCTGAGACAGGCTCCTTCACTTCCCCATTTAGAAATCTGACAATTTTTCAATGGTTATCTTAAAATGCTAAATTTTAATTAAGCATGATGATTGCCTTTCCCAAGACATGTGCAATCCATCATCATTTCAATGATTTTATGAATGTATAGCATCCAAAATATTTAGCATACTTTCGATTATGATTATTTTGTTAACAGATGTGTCTCTTTTCCACATTGTAAGTTCCTTAGAAGTAAAATCAGATTTGGCTATTTATTTTTTTAATATCTTGAAATCATTAACATACAAACATGTATCACTAATAGCCATTTCAATATTTTTGTTAAAACATTTTGACAATGTTAGGCTGGTGAGTGATGGAAAAAAATAGAAATAAAGAGGAGTTGGGTGCTGATTCAACTAAAATAGATAAAGTGTGTAAGAGGTGCCACTGTGCCATGAGAGAGTCAGACAATGATTCAGGGCCCAGCTTTGGTGCATATGGAAAATGGCATAGGCTTGTAGATGAAAACAATCCAGATGTTTCATAGTGCAGTCCACTGATGGCTATGAAGTTCTCCTTCACCTATCCATATGGTGTCCCTAGTTATTTGAACTGCTGTCACTCACCATCTTGGGGGCTGCACTTCACAGAAAGCATCAGTATACCAGGTGAAGTGGTTTGAAATTATATGTACACTAGAAAAAAACATGTTCTTAATTCTAATCTATTCCTGTGGGTATAAACCCATTGTATGTAGGGCCTTTTGGATGAGGCTACATCAGTGATTCAGTGACCCACCTCATTCAGAATGGGTCTTCATCCTCTTACTGGAGTCCTTTATAAATAGAATGAAAATAAAAAGGAGATAAAAAGAAAGCCATGGAAGCAAGAACCTGAAATCAATGAAACTCAGAAGAGAAGGTAAAGACCAGCAGATATTGCTCTGTGTCTTGCCATGTAGCAGAGGAGCCAAGGATCACCAGCAGATGGTCTTTAGGAAGGAAGCATAACCCTGATGATGCCTTGACTTGGACATTTTTCTTGGACTAAAAACTGTAAGTTTAGAAGTGAATAAATTCCTATTTCTTAAGCAGAAACTTTTCATGGTATTGATTTGAGCAGCCTAGGAAACTAAAACACCAGGCATCTTCCTATGGGGCTCCTATATCATCTATTATTGAAGGTATTTTCTCTATTGCTGGCATGGATGATGTAGGGGAGTTTAGATTCACTACAAAGTTCACTGGCCCAAATAATTTACGTAAATTTTCGGATAATGGGCCAGTATGGAAAGAACGCCATTGCTGTAAATAAGCATGCAACTTTTGTGGTGTACTAGACTGTTCACAAGCACTTTTAGGCCAAATGCAAGTGTCTTTGACACCTTCCATTTATTGTCAATGAGATTCACACAGTTATTGGCAAAGTCATTGTTGTAGGTTTACTTTGCACAAGAGCAAGGTATACTATTAATACTTGTTTTTCAATGGAACTGTATCATTGCTCTGTTCTTTTCCATAATTAGGTCCAGAACCTGAGCACTACATCCTTTCTAATTTGTTTTTGCCATAGGCCCCACCCAACCCTTCTGGGTAACTGGCAACATCCATTTCACATGCTTTCCCTGCTATTATAGTACCTGAGATTGTATCTCTCTCACAGCTAATATTACTTATTGGAATGCTTGCTCAGCCTTAGTGTCCCAACACTACTGAGTTCCCCTTTTTATTAATCTACAGAATAGCCTAAGTATCTGAGATAAGATGGATTTGAAGAGTCTCCAGTAATTTAATAAGCCTATAAAGGCTTGCATTTTCTTTACAATACAGGGAATTGGACACATTTGCACTTTATAAAGTGGCTGTAATGACCTTTCTCTTACCCAACCAAACCACCTCTAAGAGTTTTACAGACTGTCTAGGCCTCTGGATCTTGAAATTGTTAATGGCCCATCCTTGGCTCATTCAACATCCATCCCAATAAAACAGAGTATCTACAACTGCAAGTAAGACAGTTGCATCCATTTGCCCCACGGGCTCTAAGCCCCCTCTCAGTCAGAAACAGAGTGGTCATCACCATCTCCAAATCTTCAGGACTGAGGAAGGAACAAATATAAGGGGGGAAATGCGACTGTAGACTAATTATTATTCTCTACATAATAAAAGTAGACTAATTATTATTCTAGCAAATGAAGAACATGTAACATTGATATAAAGACACTGGTCACCATATATTTATATGTATAAAAACATGTAACCTGGGACATTTTGGGGACATTGGAATTGTTTTGAATGACATTGCAATGATGGATACAGGCCATTATACATTTTGTCAAAACCTATAAAATTGTGTGGTGCAAAGTGTAAACTATAACGTAAATTACTGACCATAGTAAATAGCAATGCTTCCATATGTGTTCATCAATTGTAATGAATGTACCACACTAATGAAAGATGTTGTTAATGGGGAAAAGTTTGGGAGGGGGATGAGCTGAGGTATATGGGAATTCCCCTTTATTTTTGATGTAACATTTATGTAATCTAAAACTTCTTTAAAAATAAAATTTAAAACTAGTACTGTAATGGAAGTGCCACCTTTTTTTTAGAGCTGCAATACTATCAGGAGTAAGCATAATATCATCAATGTAGTGAAACACAGCAAGGTTTGGTGGCTTTTCCCACCTTGCTAGATTAGCTGCTACCATTCTGACAGATGGTGAGGCTATGTGGTGCCTTGTGGAAAGTCCACTACTGCCCTCCCTACATAAACGCAAATTGATCCTGGCTGTCTTCAGATAGTGGGATACTGAGAAAAGCATTAACTCAGTATAATACATACTGGAACTTTCCCAAGGGGGCTGATGAGTTATTGAGAAGCTTGACCAATACAGTATTAGGCATTGTTGCATGAATAGGAGAAACACCCTTATTCAATTCTAAATAATTGGCTTTCATTCTCCAACTACCAAAAGATTTTCTCACCATCCACACAGGACTATTAAATGGGCTGTTTGCTGGTCATATGATCCTCACGTTGGCCAGTTCTTGTAAAGTTTCACTGATTTAAGCATGTCTACCTGAGTGAAACAATTTTGTTTGGTATGGGTGACCCTCCTGGGTAGAAGCAGGTGCATGGGGAACAATGAACAGCACCCCATATAATTGAATTCACCATGCAGATGGAAAAGAGAAATTCACCACTATTGGTAGTAAGATCTAAATCATGTAACACATCCACCCCTGTTATATATTCAGGAATGAGAGAAATATATACAATTTACTTTAAGCAGATGAGGTACCTGATTTGTAATTTAGGATATTTTACACTACTGTTATGGCTTTTCCACCAAACTCATCTATCATCTTCAAGGGACCATTATATCTCCAGGGATTCCCATAGATGAGTGTACACTCTTCTCTATATGGGCTAAACTATGTGAATGGTTTGCTGGAGACCAGTGGATAACTAGCTCTATGTGAGACCTCTGATCACCTACTGTAACACATATTTGCAGGCAACCATGTTACCAGCCATAGTCTTCAAGAGTATGGTGTATCTAAGCTCTTCCACCAGACTTATGTTCCTTGAGGGATTCTGTGAGAGTGAAAACCATTGGCACAGATTTAGATGTAGACTGTGGCTGATATCTTTTTCTCCTTAGGCAGCTTTTTCAAAATTAGTAGGACTTTTGCCAAAGTCCTATTAATAATATAGCATGAAGTTGTTTATCTATTTTTTCTATCAGGGTGCCTGTGGCAATTAAATGAGCATAATTATTTATTGGTTATGCTTACAGGCCCCCTCTACCTTCCCTTTTGAGGTCTCTTTGGTTAATTTCCTTGTCCCTTTGACCATATTCTTTCTGTCTCATACAAGTCTCCTATTGCCTGTGAATGGCCTGATTAACTAGTAGGCTGAGAATAGCTACTAATGTCCCAAACTAAGAGGGAGGGGCAGTTTAGAAGATTTTATCCTTCATACCAGCCATAAACTGTTCATCATCAGGTCCACAAATGTATTCAGCATTTGCTGTATGCTTCATTCCTAATTCACTGGCTATATACTGTAATTCTTCCCTAGATGACCATATGCCTATTGCGGATGGAATATTCCCTTCAGTAGGCCAGGCTAATTTTGCAGTTAAAAGTGCATCAAACTAAAAATTCAGAATACCATCTGGTCTTTCCCATGCCTGGTAAATATGGTGATGAAGAGAGGGTTGTTTAGTTATGTGAGCCATTTTTGCTGTTTCTACTCCTGAAAGCATAATACCGTCTCCCCCTACATTGTGTAATCTTTTTCCAAGCGGCCATGCTCTCTCAGCCCTTTTGTTGAACTTTTTCTATTAATTCTACTAATTCTACAGGAGTGTAATCCCTCATTACTGTTTGCTTCTGAGCAGGGATGAATTCCCAACAGTCAGAAATTGAACAGAAATTCCCAACTGAACAGAAAGTCCCCAAATTTTCTGTTCAGGATGAATAACATCCCTGCTGGCATGTTCAGGGTTTCCCTGTATTCACACACTGGCTGAATAATAATAAAAAATGGGCTACCTCCTCCCACATACATGAACACACACTCCCATTAAATAAATTGATACACAACATAAGTTTTTCTTACAATGAGAGAAAAATATAACTTTAATCACACTTTCTAGAGATAATCATGTTTTGGTGTATATACATTCAGATTTAAAATTTTAATCAATATGTGGAAATAAAAAACACAATTATATATAAAATACTATAATTAGAGGCATTGTGTTCTTTCTATTGATGCTTATTAATTTATTTCATCCATACTATTGGTTATATTATTCTTCATATTATGAACAAGTCCAATGAATTAAATTATATATATAAAACTTATCATTTCCAAGTTTTCCTTTAAAAGAAATCCTTAGAAATGAACTTAAAGGACAAAATTACGTGATTTTAAATAAAGACCATTTTGGATTTAAAAAAAAATGCTATGTTTTAAATATTATTTAATAGAACCTTGAACTATGTTTCCTATATTTCCTTTATTACTTCATATATCCAAAATTTTTATTAAGAACCTCATTACACAGATGTAGTTGGTAACATCAAGAATCTTACAGACATAAAGTTTTTGAGGACTGCAAAGCACTTTCTTTCAATAAATTCCAGAATATAAATATCTCTTTAAAAAGTAATTCTCTTGGTTATTGTAATGGAAGGCTATTATGTGTTTACATAAAATTATTGTTTGAAAAATCAAAATTAGTGTTCCACAGATTTTAGGTTTCTAAGTGAACAGAAAAGTTATCCAAGTAGCACATCTAAACCAACTTAGGGTTCCAATGTAGGTGATAAAAGGCAGGGAAAAGCAAAGAGGAGAGTTGTCATATTGAAGGTAGACTGTTTTATTTATTTCAGCTGAACATTAAAACATAAAAAAGTTTTTATATGAACAGTAAGTGAGGTGGATATCCACCATATTGCACAATCCCAGGGAGCAAAGAGAAAGAATGGAAAATGGTGTCCCCTGAAGGTGCAAAGTGGTAGCCTTGGAGGAAGTTTCCTCTTTTGTTCAGGTTTGGAGTGGTATTTTATAACATGTGAATCATTTCCATTTATCAACAAGCACAGATGGCTATGTGTTTATTAAACTTCGATTCTAGATTTATATTTCAAGATATTGTACAAAAGACAAGCACACTTGATGTGAATTCTATGCCCTAACACATTTGATTGTATCGTCACTATATCAGACAATGCAAAATTTCTGTGTAATAGAAGAATTAGGATTATGCGATTTTATGCACAACAAAAATAAATCCCATTTCCTGTTTCTTTTAACCCCCCACTCAGGAGTAAAGAGGAACTTGTTTTGTAGTATACCTTGCTTTCTATAAAGTTAGGAGACTTGTCACACTTACATCAGTGAAAGTAGTATATCTTTTATTTTTTTAACTTTTTTTTACATTTAATAATTGAAAATATAAAGAAAAGAGTAAAAGAAAACACAGTTGAATAAAAACATAGATTTCTCAATTAAATATACTGGATAAATATCAATTTTTTTTTGAATCATACAATATGTTACACAATATATTTGTTTCATAGTAACAAAGCAAGCCAGATCCAAAAGGACAAATATTATATGATTGTGTTAGTATTTTTAATTTTGAGAGAAGTGATTTAGGTGACAATTTCAATGCCATTTGATGTTTCATTACCATTCTTAATGTAACAATCCCTTTATTAAATATGAAATTTATTCCTGTGGAAAATAATGTTGAGGGAATGCTTAACCCACCTGAATACCTGTTAAAAATTTCCACCGGAAGGTGATGTATTTGTATTACCCAAGAGCTTTGCTTCCATTATCTACTTACCTAATGTATATTTGGAGGAGGTGACCTTGTCTTTGTTCCACTTCTTCTGATTCTTTTCCAATCTCCTTTTTCCTTTAGGTACTTACCCTCCTACAGGGATGTCAAATCCCTTAAGGGTGAACTCTGTTTAGGCAGGATCCAGATTTAGCTTCCTAAATACAATTGCTTCTACAGATCATGTAGTCCAGCTTCTCTCCAGCCCGTACCATTAAAACATGTGCTTCTATAGCTACATCATTATTACAAATTATATATCATAATTGGCCTTCCAAAGGGATTTGGGCTTTACTTCAGAATGGCAGTCTTATAATTGAATCATTGTCTTTAGGAGTAATTTAGGCATGAGAGGAAAGCACATGAGAAACATGTCTAGCTTTAAGGCTTTCCATATGACCCTTCACCCACTACAATAATACTATGTAGTTAACTGTCTACATACAAGACCTTCTTCTTCAGAAACTGAAGGTTGGACTGTTAGAAACAGTGCTCATTGAATCATACTACTAATACTAACAAATTGCATTTAGTGTCACTTCCATTGATGAATGACTAAAAATGCTCTTGGGTTGATAAAGGTATTTTTGGTGCAAGAGAAGGAGCACATTTTGAGAAACAATATGGTAGTAAATAGCCCTTGTTTTTGGAAACATTTTAGAAAATAACCATATGATTACTATTCATCAAGTGATTTTTCACAAATGAAAATATTGATCTACTCATAACCCATAGCGTAAGACAGGACATTACTAAGCATGTCCAAATCAAAACAGTAGCAAAAATTGATGTCTAATATAAGAGATTAGTTTGTATATTTTTCACCAAGTAGAGGTAAAATCATACTGTTTATAAACAAGTATGTCTGTATATTCTTTCACTAAAACATATGTGAATGATATTCCTCCATGGTTTTGTTATGGTCATTCTTCACTCTCACTGCTGTGTAGTAATCCAACATACAATTTACTTGATCTAGAGCAGTGATTTAAAATATGGCCTGTAAAACTTTTTTGGAACACATTCACACCCATTCATTTGTATATTGACTCTGGCTGTTTTGATGCAAGGGTAAACTTGAGTGCTTGTGACATAGGCTTTATGGCCTGCAAAGTCTAAAATATTATTAAAGAAATGCAAAAAAATCCTCAAATATTATGTATTGTGTTGATAGAAACTTAAACTTGAGCAGTTTGAAGATTTATTTTACTGTAAATAACACTACTGTGAATATTTTTGTACATGCCTTTGGTGGATATTCACTCACTCTCTTGGATAAAATTAGAAATACAATTTTTGAATTATTTTTTCATAAATATGTTCCACTATAGAAGAAAATTCCATATAGCTTTGCAAGTAGGGTTAATAGTTTTTACCTATACAAACAATGTGAGTTGGTACAGCTTTTCCATGTACTCACCAATATTTGTTAACTCTGATTATTCTCATTTTAGTTGTTTTGTAGACAAGACATGGTATTGCACTGAGATTTTAATTTTTATTTACTTGTTTACATATGAATTTGGAAGTGCACATCTGTGATATGTCTATGAAAGACAAAATGTGAATAAGAATCAAGTTTAAAAGGCTGTGTTTAAAAGTATTTGGCCTTATGGCAATTCCACTATCTCACTTTTATAATTAACACTGTTATATCAGGTAAAATTAGCTTAAATATGCAGTTCCTATCTTTTTTATAAAGATGAATCAACTCTTTCAAAATCAGTCCAGAAGGAGGAAACATTTCATTTCATTCCCATGGGACCCACAGAGGAGCCAACAATGGCTCTGGGATTACTTGGGCTCCATCCACCTTTGCTCAACTACTTCTTTTCTCATTGTGCTAGAAACTCAGTGGCAGACATCTGTCATATGCATTAATGACTATACAGCCACTGGGGTTAGTGAACTTGAATGATGTAATTATAGACTTCACCCAGGTACAGTGGGCCCTGCTGGACACATCCCAAAAAAGCTGTTCAGAGATGTAATGCTGGAGATATTAAATCATCTTGTTTCATTGGGGAGAGTCCTAATGCCTTAGACCACAGTTTTAAAAACAACAGGATTTTAAACCTTCAAATTAGATATACGTTCTCATTAGGGGCAAGGAGAGAGATTTTGGAGAGAAGGAATAGGATTTATCTAAAAACCAGAGTTCAGGCAAGGAAAGCAGCATTTAAAAAATGATATTCACATGATATATTTGCAGGAAATAGCATTTAGCATTATATCATTGGGAACTCATGTTCCAAAGAATTCTTATATGTGTAAGATTTACAAGAAGATGTCCCTCAACATATGTCAATTCAAAAGGGAAGGAATGCCTATTTCAGCAAAACCTTTTGAAAAGCCATCATTGACGACTCATCTTTTCTTCACTCTAAACCAATTCACACTAGAAGCAAATAATATGAATATCATCTTAAGAGTAAAACCTTTTTTCAAACCGCTATCCATAGACAATACAATGGAAACAACACTTGAAACTTTGAATGTCATTTATCAGGTCAAGCCTTCATTAAATGTTGTTTTAGAGAACATGAGAAAACTCACACTGGAGAGAAACCATATGAATGACATCTATATAGGAAACTCATCACCTGTTGATCTGGCCTTAAACAATATGGGAGGATTCGTGTTGGAGATAAACCCTATGTTAACTATGTGGGAAAGCTTTCATCCATTCTTATGGACTTAGAGGAAATGAGAGGTGTTATTAGTCAGCCAAAGGGGTTCTTATGCAAATACCAGAAATCTGTTGGCTTTTATAAAGGGTATTTATTTGAGGTAAAAGCTTACAGTTACAAGGCCCTAAACAGCCCAACTAAAGATTACTTCCTTACCAATCTTTGTTGCCACAGTAAATGCAAGATTGCAGACAACCTCTGTAAGAGTTCAGCCTTCCTCTTTCCTCATAAGACTCTGTGGGTCCAGCTTCTTCCAATCTCAGCAGTAGGCTGGCATAGGGCTTGTCTGTCTTCCCAAGGCTCATTTCTTTCTGGGCTCCACTTCTTTGTTCTCTTCATAAGGTCAGCTGTAAATTATCAGGTAAATGGCTCATCTCTCTTCCTGGGGCCTCTACCTTGTCTATGAAGCTGTCTCTCTTCCTCTGTATTCTTCTGTGTATCTACTTCTCTGTGTCTCCTTGATTGAATGTGTGTTTATGTAGCCCACAAAGGGAATCAAACTGAGTCACCCTAATGATATGGTTGAATCAAAGCCCTAATCTTAACATAATTTAATCAAGGCCATCTTGGCTGAATCTAATAAAATCAAAGGGTCTCTTGTCCAGAGGTACAGACCAGTTTAAAATATAATCAAATATCTTTTTAGGATTTCATAATAATATCAAACTGCTACACTCCACCCTCTGAATTCCAGAAAAGACATTACAATATTCAAAGAAAAAAAGAACTTAAATAAGTAACAATGCTAAATACAAAATCACATCACAGTGACTCAGTTATAAAAATACAGTTTGTCCCCTCTGGCTGTAGAACTGTGAAACTTACAATTAATTTATCTGCTTCCAATATACAAAGAGACAGACAAAGGATAAACATTTGCATTACCATAAGGAGAATATGGTAGGGAAACATGAGTCAATGATCCCCTAGAGTTCTGAAAACCTGTGGGGCATACTTCAATAGATTTCAAAGTCTGAGATTCATACTTAAGATGATGGTTTCTTCTCATTCTTGGGGCCTCATGGGGGCTCACCATTTTCACAGGCTTACCCAACAGTTATTTTATTGGTTTCACCATCATCAAGCATCTGGGTGGTGACTGAGCTCCAGGCGTCTCTGTTCAAAAACATTGGGGTGATGGCCACACCTTCCTCAAACTTTAGGGTACAGTCTTAAGCCCCAGAGTAGAGTGAGGTGGAGGCAACATTCTCCCTAATCTATGAAATACAAGCCCAACCGTTTCAGAGCATGAGTTGGTCACCTGGCCTTCCCTAATCTATGGGGGACAGGCCCACCCCACTAAGACCTATGGGATATTAAATATTCTCTCCCCAACCCTTGGGGAATGTGTTCCACCCTCTCTGTAGCCTGGGGTGAACTGGAACATCCACCCTCTTCAATTGCTGGGGCATCCTCATGCTGTCTTTACACATAGTGAGGTTCCTCACTTGACCCATGGAGATTTCTCAATTCTAGAACTCAGCTTCTGTGGTTTTCCTCTTAAAGGTGTTTTCTCTTCATGTTTTCCCTCCATGGCTCTTTTAGTCCAGGCTTTCAGTTGTTTTGTTCATATAGCTCTCTCAAAAAGCTTGTTGGTTTAGTGTACAGGAAGCAGGGGTTCAAGCCATCAGACAGAAAGACTTTCCAAAAGTCTTTCCTGGATAACTGCATTTTCAATCCTGACTTACAAGTTCCAAGTTTAGTTAATTTCTCAAATGGGGCACTAATGTCTGGGGGCTTGATTTCCAGAGGCTTGGAATTTTCAGAATTGTTTTCTGGTTTCTTTCTGCCCAACAATTCTGTTATCAGCTTCTCTCTTTCCTTTTACATTTACTGTAAGCTGCAAGGAGAAGCCAGGCTTCATTTTCCACATTTAATTTGGAAATCTCCCTGGCTAAATGTCCAAACTTATAGTTTTCAAATTCTGCCCTCCATAAAACATCAGGAGTCAATCATCCTAAGTTCTCTGTGACTTTAAACCACAGTTATCTTTCCTCCAGTTTCCAATAATAGTTTCATAATTTACTTCTTCTAAGGCGTCAATAAATTCTCTTTGTCATCCATATTCCTACCAACAGTCTTTTCAAAGCAATATAGGCCTTTTTCATCAAGCATCTCACAAAAAAAAAAAAATACCCCTTACCCATTTAAAAAACCATTCCAGCTTTATTTGTACTTGCATCATCATGTACTCCACTCTCCTGGTACCAAGTTCTGTTTTAGTCAAATAAAGAGATACTGATGCAAAGAACCAGAAATATGTTGGCTTTTATAAAGAGAATTTATTTGGGGTAGAAGCTTACAGTTACAAGGTCCTAAAGAATCCAACTCGAGGTTTTTTTTTTCTCACCAAAGTCTGTTGCCATGTGTTGAAGCAAGATGATGGGCTTTATCTGCAAAGGTTCAGCCTTTCTCTTTCCTCTTAAGGCTCCATGGGCCCAGCTTCTTCCTATCTCAACTGTAGAGTTGCATAGGGCTCAGGTGCTCTGTTCTCTCAGCTGCAAACCCAGGGGCTCTCTCATCATAAAATAGAGAAAAAAGGCATAAATATTTATAAAAGAAAAGAAAACTGTATGTATTTTGAGAATATGATTAGTTTTGTAAAAAACACTGTTACATTTATTTTAAAGATTTAGAATGAATTAGTAATTTAGGATTGTCGGAGTGTGCAAAATAAAAATAAAATTCGATTTTTATTTCTGTATACCAGCAATTAACAAATGTAAATGAAATACAAGAACAATTTACAAGCCATTAAAATATAAGATATAGGAATTTTTCTGACTAAAGCAGGGTTTTAAATGATTTATAAAACACTGTATCATTAATTAAAATATTACTTAGAGAATTTATAGAATATCTCAGTATATGTGAGATGTACCACACATATGGATTCAAAGACTTAGTACTCTGAAGCAACCAGTTTTCTCACAGATTATTAAAGATTAAATGAAGTTCCAATCTGTGTCCATTTTATCAAGGACTGTGGCAAGGCTGAATTGTTACACCACCTGCAGTCATGCACTTTTGATAATTATTTGGGTAAAAAAGAAAAACAAGGTACCTACATGAGTGAAAGTATTTTTTATTGACATTCAGACAAGATTAACTGCCAGATTAAAATTTCAAAGCCTCTCCTGCAGGTGATTCTGTCATAGCTTATGGAAATATTCTCATTTTCTTGTCAAAATATGAGGAAAAAATCCACATTTTTGTGAAATAATTTCCCTGATATAAATGAAAAATGGTATAATGTGATATGAAAGAGTTTTTATTGTGAATAAAGAAGTAAGCACATTCAACAGAATTAAAAAGAAAAATCAGTCCAATAGTGGAATGAGTTTAACCAGCACTAGAATCATAAGTATGTATAGAGATACAATATGGTAGCTGGCAAGAACTTTAGTAATTTTGAAATTGAACTTTACTTTTACAGAGAGAGAACTGAAGTCTAGCAAGGAAGAGTGACTTATTAAATGGCACAATTATTTGAGAGCCTTTAGAAACCTGGTTCATAGCCCGTTCATAACAAAGTATTTTCTCAAGGGAGATAAAGTTCCCTCTTCTGAATTTAATGCCTACCTCACACTAACTTGGCTACTGAACATTACATTTTTCTATTCTCACAAATGTGGTTGCAAGGTATCACCATTTTGTATCTTTCTATTTGCTGTTTTATACACATATATAAATTCATTACCATGCCATTCTTGTGTATTAGGATATCAGTGACAAGCCTTAAGGAAGGAGTATAGATATAGGAAAAGCCTATAATATTAACCCACTACACATGTCTGTAACATAAAGTTTGGAAAATAAAATTCCCATTATTAGTTGGTAGATGTGTGACAAGGTTGAGAGGTAGAGAAACAGAGAATAACAGGGTTTAGTGAGGTGAGGAATGATGTAGACAGGATAGATCAAACCCTCTGAGGTTAGGTTCTCACTATGTCTGTTACACACCAAGGTAGAAAGATCCCTACATGCTGTAATTCCATGCTTTAATCTGAGTCATGAATAACCTAAACAAGAGTCCCAATAATTGGTTATTCACCTCAATTTGCACATTTAAAGGAGAGGAAACACAATAAAAACAGTCAATTCCATTTATAGGGCTTAAAATATACTGCCCACTAGATGGATAAAGGTGCCAATTTGAAGATCAAATTGGTCTTTAGATGTAGTAAAAAATCATATCATATGCAAGCAGAATGTGTTAATTAGATGCCCTGTTTAAATATTAAAAATTAATAGCAATCCACTGAAATCCTTCCACTGTTTGAACTTTAGTATTTCAATTTCAAACACATTTTTCTTTAATGCTGCTCTTCATAATAAAAATTCCAACACAGTATGGATTAATTAAGAAAATATGGTGGAGGAGGAAACACTTAAAGTCTTTTGTCTAAAACAAGCATTCTCCAGGCCTTTTCTACTTCTATTCTTTCCCCTAACATGTCCCAGAATTCCACAAAGAAATGCCAATTTGTAAATCTTAGGAGGTCATAGGGCTTTATTCCCATTCTGAAATGTTTTTACATGAGGAAATTTACACTGTCAGCTATCAAGTCTAATTCATTGAACGGCTTTAGCTTGTACAAATTAGGAGTGTCCTTGAATGCTGCAGGAACTGAGGCAGATAAAGTAGGTGAATCTCAAGAAAGTACACCCATGAAAGCTCTTTTTCCCTGAATTATTAGCATTTATTCCTTTATACATGTATTACTTCTAGTAACCACAGAAATTACATATACTTATCTGCTATGAAAAATGAAGTCAAGGCACACACTATACCTTCAATTAATTTTGCTTTGACTAGCATTAATAAGCACGTAATAATATTAATGATGTTTTGATTTTGTTATTTATCAATGGGTTTATTTCCCATTTTGTGCCAAAGACATGAAAGAGATTCTTCATTTAACAGGAATGAAATACTTAAATCTTGAGCATAAACTGCTCACAATCCCATATTGAAGAAAGTGATTTAATAAACAGAATAATATCATAAAAATTCCTTTTGGAGAGAGTTGTTTCTGAATACAAAAAGGAGCATTTAACATGGGCGGAGAAAAGAGAATTATGGATGTGTTAAGAGTTACCATTCAAGCATGTACTTTCTTCAGGCCCTTCCAATCATTCTTTATAACCTAAGAATGTTGAATTTAATTTCTTCTTTAAAAGCAGGTGTTGTCCTCCTCAAGCGCTCTCTAATTGTCTTTCTCTCTGCCTAGAATCCTCTCCTGTCCCCAACTCGCATCTTTCCTCATCCTTTAGATCTCGGTCACAATTACTCCATTACAGGAAGCTTTCCTTCTCTGCCTACCAAGTCAGAAATTTTCCTTTGGATTTTTTTTTTGTGATGATTTGAAGTTTAGTATGAATTTTTGTATGCTTAACTAATTAATGTCTGTTTTCCCACTAGATTATCATTAATATAAGAACTGCTAGAATCACCAGGAAATACTAAGGACTTAAATGTAAAAAAGCACTTAGTAAACATGCAATGCATTTTAGAATAATTGAAATAGTACACAAATAAATTTTGCACAAATAAAATTTGACATGACAAAAAGTGTAAGGCACATTGTACACAAAGAGGGACATACATATATATAAACTCAAGGCATATAATGATACTTGATCATTTAGAGAAATACAAATTTTGATATGAATGTAATTTAGTATAACACATTTTTTTTAAAAAAATAGGATTTTAGATTTTTCTCTCTTGAATTTTCAAATGATTTTGTGAAAAGTACAAGCACAAATATATATGCACTTACATTCATACATACACATACATAAATATTTATTTAACATAAATATTTAAAGCCACCTTTTATTTTTCAACCTTTCCAAAGCCCCTTTCACATCTTTGTTCCATAGGCGATATATCAGGGAGGTTAACATGGGAATTACAAAGGCATAAAACAAGGCGGTCATTTTGCCTTGTTCTAGGGAGCAGGAAGAATGGGGCCAGAAATACATGAAGAGAATAGTTCCTTAGAAAATTGCAACAGCAGTCAAGTGGGAAGTGCAAGTGGAGAAAGCTTTCAATCTCCCCTCAACAGAGTACATCTTTAAAACTGATAGGATGATATAACAATAGGACAATAGAACTTCTGAATTGGTAGTCAGTTCAATCAAGCCCAAAATGGTGAACAATACCAGTTCATTGACCTGCATAGCAGAACATGAAAGGAGGCAAAGAGGAGGTAAATCACAGAAGTTATTAATCTCATTTGAGCCAAAGAAGCATAAATGGAATGCTAATGTCATATGTGCCAGAGCTTCCACCATTCCCACCAGGTAAACCCCAAACAAGAGCATGGAGCACACTCTGCTGGACATGTTGATTGTATAGAGCAAGGGGTTGCTAAAGGCCTTATAACTATCAAAGGCCATCAATGCCAGCAGGAGACACTCAGAATCTGCAAAGATACAGAAGATGAAGAATTGCAGAGCACAACTAACAAATGTTTCCTGAAACATGAGACATATTTTATCAAACTTTACTATCACACTTCATAACTTCTTTATAAACTTTTAAACAGCATTTATAACCCAAATACATGCCTGACTTGACGAAGTCTCTTGAGAATCCAAATAGTTGTGCTAGAAAGTGGGAACAACAGAATTTAACCCAGAAGCTGGGTATCTATTCTAATTAAAATATTCATTCCAAGTTTATCCAGAATATTAATGATAAAAACAACTAGAAATATGGGTAATAGGGCCCCTTTCATCTCAGAGTTAGTAGTTATTCCCAAGAAAATGAATTCAGTCAGGGAAGAACAATTTCCTCTGTCCATTCTTCTTTGCTCTTGTACACACATGCAAAATGACCAAGAAAATCATAGATCCATCTTTAAAACTTTGGACATCCACAATATACTATCTGTAAATCAGAAAGTGATTTGTTTCTTTAATTTTTCTTTTATCCTCAAAAAATACCAAGAAATGTGTCAGTTGTAAAGAGAAATTGTTTTCTCATTGAAAAATCAGAAAAGTGTTTACAAAAATCGAAAGCTTTGGTTCTAAATCTAGATGTCTTTCATGCAATATGTGATATCTTGGCTTCTATTACCTTATGACAGGCATAAGCTCTTTCCTTAACTGAAGCTTCCTTAACTGAAAACTTTTTTCAGAACAAAATTATATTAAGGAAGCACCAAAGTTAGATAGCCAAGACAATACCAGAAGATACATCACTAAACATCACATATTTTGGAAATAAATATCTAAATGGAGAAAATATAGTCAAATTTATTGTATTCTTCAGGAAACATGATAGATTTTAAAGTTTCAGCAAAAAAGAGCATATCACTGCAATAATGATGTTGCGTATAATTTAATAAGTAAAATCATTATATGCTACTATTTTTGGTGTATGGTGTCTTTAGTGTTTCCTGAAACATGAGACATATTTATTTGAACTTTTCTATCACACTTCATCACTTCATTTCCACACTTTTAAACAGCATTTATAACCCAATTGCACGATTGATTTGACAAAGTCTCTTGAGAATCCAAATAGTTGTGCTAGACAGTTGGAACAACAGAATTTAAAAGACACATTGCATCTGTATTTTAATTGACTTTACAGTTTAAAATGGGATAGTACAATGGGAAAGTTTACAATCGGAAAAGTGACAATAAATAATTTGTAGATATATAAGATTGTGTTTCTTTTTTAAAAATATATATTTTTATTTTTTTAAAGATACTTAGATTACATAAATGTTACCAAAAAATATAGGGATTCCCATATGCCCGCTCCTCATACCTCCCACAATTTGCTACATAAGCAACATCATTCATTAGTGTGGTATATTCATTGCAATTGATAAATGCATTTGAGACATTGCCACTGAGCATGGATTATAGTTTACATTTCAGTTTACACTCACCCACACAATTCTGAAGGATATGGGAAGATATATAATGGCCTATATCTATTCTTGTAATGTCATTCAGGATGATTCCCAAGTCCTGAAAATGTCCCTGTATTACACCTGATTTTCCCTCTCCTTGCCCTTAGAGCCTCCAGTGGCCACTGCCTCCACATCACTGTTGGGAAATCTTCCATTGCTAGAGGCATAACAAATTTATAGTAGAAAACCAGTAAGTCCATAGTCCATTCCCCAATCCTGAAGATTCTGGTTTAGTGATGGCCACTCTACCTCTAATTGAGATGGGCTTCGGTCCCATACAACCAATGAATGGGCCTTTCTTGCTTACAGTTATAGGCTCTCTCATTTCCTTGGTATGGTGGCTGTCCATCCTCATCTCCTTGTTAGTTGTCCTGGGTGAGTCCAATGAACTGCAGTCTAGGTGTAGCAACTCTGCTGAGGCTCAGGGCCCAGTTGGCACATGGACAGACCAAAGATTTAAGTCTCTTGGACATATATCTACCAACTCCAGCACCAGCTACAGGTTCAAAAAGAAGGAACAGATGAGCCATGCATAGGGAAACCATAACTGAGTCCAATTCTGTCATTCTCAGGAGCACAAACTCCAAAGAAGGGCCCACTGGCAAGGCACCAAACTCCAGAGCTATCTGCCCTGACCATAAGACCTGGGTGTCTCCAGAGCCATCAAGAGACCCACTATTTGGGGTAGTATCTACTTTGGCAGTCTATGAGATCCTGCTGAGATGTGCATAAACATATCTCTGGGGTGACTTCCCGACTCATTTTGAAGTCTTTTAGCCATATAAACTCATTTGTCTTTACCTATTCCCCTTTTTATTCAAGGTCTTTTTCCAGTTGCATTGTTAGCTGGTGCTTGGTAGTAATCCCTTGGTGCCAAGGAGGGTCATCCCCAGGAGTCATTCCCATTCTGGGGGAAAGTAATGCATTTATATGCTGAGTTTCACTTAGAGAGAGGCCACATTTGAGCAACAAGGAGGCTCTCAGGAGGTAATTCTTAGGTACCCTATAACACTAAGTTTCAATTTCAAGAGCAAAGGCTCATAAGGATAGTCATCAGTATCAAGGGCCCATCAATTCACTAGTCATTGTCCCTGTACTTGGGGGATTGTTGCTGTTTCATTAAAGAATGTGGCAGAGCTCTCCAGGATGGGAATTCAATATTCTTTCTGTTATTGTGTGAATCTCCACCCACTGTGACAATGTCCCGTGATCATCTGAACACATTTATATACCTTATATGTATGTCCTGGTTAAATTCTTCCTATGTATACCCATCAATGACACCCCACACTAATGATCCTTCCCTGCCTCAGTTGTAACCACTCTGTGATCCAAAGTTCCTTCTAAAATGAAGCCAATAAAATATCCAAATACAATTAACAGGAAAATGAAATAAAAATGACAGATTTAAATATATGAAATAAAATACTTAAATTTTTTAAACTAAAAATAAAATAAAATTTAAAAATTGGAATATTAAAAAAATAATGAAAAATATTAAAAGTTTTTGACATTTTGACTTTCATCATTGTAATGTCTGTTATCCTGTGTGTACAGTGAAATTTTCTTTGATTTATTCCCCAGTATCTTACTGTTTTTCATTGTTTTCAAAAAAGTTTTAGGTCACAGTAAACTTACATACAGAATACAGGGGACTCCCATATACCCAACATCCTCCCCCTTTCCTCTTTCCCATATTAATACTTTGTATATGTGGATGGTAGATTTGTTACAGCTGATATACAAATAGTGAAACATAGCTACTAACCATGGTCAATGGTTTACATTATGGTTTACATTTTAGACTCTACACTTTTATAAATTTTGATAATATTTAACATGGCCTGCGTCCATCATTGCAAGATCATGTAGAACACTTCGATTGCCCACTAAATACTCATCTATTCTATTCCTCCATCTATTCTATTCCTCCCTCTTCCCTCAGGGTCCATGGTGACTACCCAGATTCACTCCTTGGATGATAAGATTCATAGTTACTTGCAACAACACTGAGGTCTTGACACACTGGTTTGTCCTACCCTATTAGGAACGACCCATGCTCTTGAGAGACTCCTGCCCCTATGTTTGAGAACATATCAGTCCTCCCCAGGGTGGGTGATCAAGTCCTTCCATCTCATTATGTGACTCTCCACCCACTGATAGAATACATTATGACAAAATCATCACTCGCACACTCCTTAGAAGCCTGTCCAAGGTGCACACTGTCCCAAATGTCCCCCCATCCAACACCCTAAACCAGTGACCCTTCCTTGTTATATTGCCATAAGAGCATTTCCAAATTTGTACCTTTATCCACATACCTGCCAATCCCCAGTGTTTACCTGGTCCCTACCGCAATGCTCCCCCTATTTCCATGGACCATCTAACCTACCCTCCCCAAGCTACCCCCTGTGAAACCTGCACCACTCAATGCAATAGTATCACAACATTCCTTTTATATCCCTTCCTTGCACAAATATACACATCCACCTTATTGATTTCGCCTATATGGGTGTCAGCTCACAACCTTCTTTTCCATTTCTATTTCCTGTAAACTTATCTACCAGAAAATACCTCTCTGAGCCTGCTTGATTTGCTTAATTAATATCAGTGACATCATGTAATATTTGTCCTTCAATGCCTGGTTTGCTTCACGCAACCTAAGGTCCTCAAGATTCATCCATGTTATCCCATGTGTTAGCACTGTATTCCTTCTTACAGCTAAGTAATATTTCATTGTATGTATGTACCACATTTGGTTTATCCAGACATCTGTTGATGGGCATTTGGGTTGATTCCAACTTTTGGCAAAAGTGAATAATGCCACTATGAACATTTGTGTGCCTATATCTCTTTGTGCCCTTGCTTTCAATTCTTCTGGGTATATACTTAACACTGGAATTGCTGGGTCATATGTCAGTTATATAGTTAGATTTTGAGGAACTGCCAAACTGTCCTCCACAATGACTGGACCATTCTACATTCCTACCATCAGTGGATGAGGGTTGCCATTCCCCCACATCCTCTTCAATACTTGTAATCCTCTGTATTTTTTAAATAGCTGTCAGTTTTAAGAGTGTAAGATGCTATCTCATTGTAGTATTGATTTACATTTCCCTAATAGCTAGTGATGTTGAGCATCTTTTCAAGTCACTTGCCCATTTTTTAAATGGGATGTCTGTCTTTTTATTTTCTAGGTGCAGGATTTCTTTGTATATGTTGGATATTAGGCTCTATCAGATATATGGTTGCCAAATATTTTCTCCCATTGTACAGGTTGCCTTTTTACTTTCTTGATAACACCTTTTGTGGTGCAAAATTTTCAATTTTGAGGAAGTCCCAGTTATCTATTTTTTCTTTCACTGCTTATGACTTGGGTGTGAAGTTCATGAAACCATTTCCTATTACAAGGTCCTGTAGATACTTCCCTATATTATCTTTCAAAGTTTTATGGGCTTGGCTCTTATATTTAGATCTTTGATCCATCTTGAGTTGATTTTTGTATAAGGTGTGAGATGGTGTTCTTTCTCTCGTTCTTTTGGATATGGATATCCAGTTCTTGAAGCACCATTTTTTGAAGAGATCATTCTCTCCCAGTTCAGGGGGCATAGTGGCCTTGTTGAATATCAGATGACTGTATATGCGAGGATCTATATCAGAACTCTCAATTCAATTCCATTGGTCAGTATGTCTATCCTTGTACCATTACCATGCAGTTTTGACCCTTGTAGCTTTGCAACATGTTTTAAAGTCAGGTAGTGTGATTCCTCTGATTTCGTTTTTCTTTTTCAATAGGTCTTTGGCTTTTGAGGGCCTCTTGCACTTTCAAATAAATTTCTTTGTTAGTTTTTCCAATTCAGTAAAAAATGTTGTGTTGATTTTTATTGGGGTTGCATTAAATCTGTAGATTAGTTAGGGTAAGATAGTCATCTTAATGATGTTGAGTCTTCCTATCCATGGGCAGGGAATATTCTTCCATTTATTTAAATATTATTTGTTTTCCTTTAACAATGTTGTGTCATTTTCTGCGTATAATTCATTTACATTTTAGTTAAATTTATTCCTAGCTATTTGATTCTTTTAGTTACTATTTTAAATGATTTTTTTCTTGATATCCTCCTCAGATTACTCATTAGTGGTGTACAAATGATACTAATTTTTGCACATTCTTATAACCTGTGACTTTACTGAACTAATTTATAAGTTCCAGAAGCTTTGTTGTAGATTTCTCAGGGTTTTCAATGTATAGGATCATATCGTCTGCAAATAGTGAAGTTTTACTTCTTCTTTTCCAATTTGGATGACTTTTATATCTTTTTCTTGCCTCAGTGCTTGAGCCAGTACTTCTAACACAATGTTAAATAAGAGTGGTGATAGTGGGCATCATTGTCTTGTCTCTGATCTTAGAGGGAAAGATTTTAGGATTTCACCCTTGTATATGATGTTAGCTTCGGGTTTTTCATATGTACCCTTTATCATGTCCAGAAAGTTTCCTTCTATTCCTATGTTTTTCAGTGTTTTTATCAGGAATATGAGTTATATTTTGTCGAATGCTTTTCTGATTCTATAAAGATGATCATGTGATTTTTTTTTCTTTTGAACTGTTTATGTTGTGTATTACATTGAATGCTTTTTCTTACATTGAACCATCCTTTCATACCCATGAAGAAACACACTTGGTCATGGTGTATCATTCGTTTGATAAGTTATTGAATGCAATTAGCATGTTTTTTTTGTTGAGGATTTTAGCATCTAGTTGCATTAGAGAGATTGGTCTGTAGTTTTCCTTTCTTGTGGCATCTTTGTTTGGCTCTGGTAATAGGGTAATGTTGGCATCATAGAATGAGTTAGGTAATGTTCCTTTACTCCTCTATTTTGGAAGAGTTTATGCAGGAATGGTATTAGTTCTTTCTGGAATGTTTGGTAGAATTCACTTGTGAAGTGCCTGGTCCTGGACTCTTCTTAGTTGGGAGGTATTTGATGACTGATTCTATCTCTTTATTTGTGACTGGTCTGTAGAGTTCATCAATTTCTTCTTTCATCAATGTAGGCTGCTTGTGTGTTTCTAGGAATTTGTCCATTTCCTCTAAATTACCCATCTTGTTGGCATACAATTTTTCAAAGTATCCTCTTATGATACTCTTTATTTCTGTGGGGTCAGTGGTGATATCCCCTTCCTTATTTCTTATTTTGTGTATTTGCACCT
>JAQZBX010041311.1:0-22390 GCA_029593785.1 Cabassous unicinctus
CCCCCCTGCTGTGAGGTCCTGCTGCATCAGCCCACCGCGCTGCACGGGCCGGCCTGCTCTCACAAGGGGGCCCCAGGAAGCGAACCCGGGGCCTCTCATATGGCAAACGGGAACTCCATCGATTGAGCCACACCCGCTTCCCAAGCTCTTCTTTTTTAATGTAAGCATTGAGGGCTGTAAATTTCCCTCACCATTGCCTTTGTTGTATCCTATAGGTTTTGATATGTTATGTTCTCGTTTTCATTTGTATCAAGATATTTACTGATTTCTCTTGCAATTTCTTCTTTGACCCACTGATTATTTAAGAGTATGTTGTTTAATCCCCATGTTTGTTAATTTTCCCTTTTTCCATCTGATATTTATTTCAAGCTTAATTCCATTGTGATCAGAGAAAGTGTTTTGTATAATTTTAGTCTTTTTAAATTTATTGAGGCCTGTCTTGTGACTCAACATATGGTCTACCCTGGAGAAGGATCCATGAACCTTTGAGAAGAATGTATATCCTGCTGTTTTGGGGTGTATGGCAGTTTGAGATTATTTTATGAATCCCAAAAAAAGAAAGATTATGTTTGTAAGATAATCTATTCCTCTGGGTGTGATACCCTTTGATTGTATTAAATTCAGCTGAATTGTCTTTGATTAGCTTACTTGTCAAGATTAGGGCTTTTGATTTGACTATGTCAGTGGGCATGACTCAGGTTGAGTCCCCGCCCCCTTGCTGGGTCTGCTATAAATGGATACTCACACAGACAGACACACAGGAGAGAGAGTTCTGTCATTTTTGATCCTGCCATGTAATAGAAAGAAGGCTTAGGCAGCTGGGGCCTCCAGGATAGATGGGCCATTTACTTGATAGTTTACAGCTGACCTTGGGAAGACAGCAGAACAGCTGAGATTGAAATAGAAGGCCCAGAAAGAAACAAGCCCTATGCCAGGAGAGAGGATTACAGGATCACTTAAGCACAAAGCCTCAAGAGGCTGGACCCATGGAGCCTAAACAGGAAGATGAAACCCAGAGGGGAAGGCAGAGACCAGCCAGATGGGCGACCATCTGCTTCAACACGTGGCAACTGACTTGAGTGAGAAAGCAACCTTGAGTTGGACTCTTTAGCGCCTTGTAACTAAATACCCTATATAAAAGCCAACAGATTTCTGGTACTTTGCATCGGCACCCCTTTGGCAGACTAATACAGGGTGTAAGGCTCTATAAATGTCTGTTAGGTCTAGTTCATTTATCATATTATTCAAGGTCTCTGTTTCTTATTTATCCTCTGTTCAGATGTTCTATCCAATGCTAAAAATGGTGTATTGAAGCCTCCAACTATTATTTTAGAGACGTCTAATTCTCCCGTCAGTTTTGCCAGTGTGTGCCTCATGTATCTTGGGGCACTCAGGTTAGACGCATAAATATTTGGGGAGTGGATGTAGCTCAAGTGGTTGAGTGCCTGCTTCCCATGTATGAGGTCCCGGGTTCAATTCTAGGTTCCTTCTAAAAACAAACAAATGAAAAAACCAACTCTCACTGGGGAGTGGATGTAACTCAGTGGTTGAGCACCTGCTTCCCATGTACAAAGTCCTGGGTTCAATCCCCAGTACAGAAAGAAAGAAAAGGAAGGAAGGAAGGAAGGAAGGAAGGAAGGAAGGAAGGAAGGAAGGAAGAAAGACTAAAATAGTTATTTCTTCTTGGTGAATTGCCACTTTTATTAATATATAATTACCTTCTTCATCTCTTATAACAGTTTTGCATTTAAAATCTATTTTGCCTGATATTAGTATTGCTACTCCAGATCTTTTTTGGCTACTATTTGCATGGAATATCTTTTCCCAACCTTTCACTTACAACCTGATTGTGTCCTTATGTCTGAGGTGAGTCTTTTGTAGACAGCTTATAGATGGCTCATATTTACTTTTCATCCATTCTGTCAGCCTATGTCTTTTGATTAGGGAATTCAAGACATTAACATTCAATGTTATTACTGTAAAGGCATTACTAACTTCATCCATTTTATCCTTTTGGCTTTCCATTGTCATATCTTACTACTGTCTGTCTTTTTACCTTTAAGTTATCCTTCCTAGTACTCTTCACTTCTACACTCTTCTCCAAGTCTCTCACCCCTGTGTTTTCCTTTCAGGCTGCAAAACTCCCTTTGGTATCTCTTGTAAATCCAGTCTACGGTAACAAATTCTCTCAGTTTTTGTTTATCTGTGAAGACTTTAAACTTGCCCTCATTTTTGAAGGGCATTTTTGCCAGGTAAAGAACTTTTGGCTGGCAGTTTTTCTCTTTCAGTACCTTAAATACATCATATCACTTTCTTCTCACCTCTATGGTTTCTGATGAGAGATCAGCACTTAATCTTATTGAGGTTCCCTCATCTGTGATGCATTGCTTTTCTCTTGCTGCTTTCAGAATCCTATTTATCTCTGGTATTTGTCATTCTGAATAGTAGGTGTCTCGGAGTAGGTCTCTTCTGATTTATTCTGTTTGGATGTGTCTTGGATTTTGATATTTATGTCTGTCATAAGGGTTGGGAAGTTTTCAGTAATTATTTCCTCAAATATTATTTCTGCTCCTTTTCCATTCTCTTGTCCTTCTGGGAACACTGATAATGTGTATGTTTGTGCATTTCATGTTGTCATTCAATTCTCTGAGACCCAGTTCCATTTTTTCCATTCTTTTCTCTTGCTTTTCTCCTGTCTTTCAAGTTCAGTTGCTTACTCCTCCAATTCACTAATTCTGTCTTCCATCAATCCAAATTTGCTGTTATATGCATCTAATGTATTTTTTTTAGGAGGTAATAAGGATAAAACCCAGGACCTGTAATTGGAAACCAGGCATTCAACCACTTGAATTACATCTGCTCCCTCTAATGTATTTTTAATCTCATCCTATTGTGTCTTTTATTCCCAAAAGCTGTTACTTTTCTTTTCAGGCTTTCAAATTGTTCTTTATGCTCATCCAATGTCTTCTTATCCTTTATCTCTTTAGTCATATTTTCCTTCAACTCCTTGAATTGATCTAGGAGATTTGTGTGATTATCATTGATAAGTTGTCTTAAATTCTGTGTCTCATCTGGATTTTAGTTTGTTTCTTTGGCTGGGCCATCTCTTCCTGTTTCCTAGTATGGCTTGTAATTTTTTGCTGATGTCTACGCATCTGAATATGTTGGTGAATTTACTCTGATAGTCAGTTTCTCACTCTTACCTACTGGTTTTGTTTTGTGACTTTTCTTTGATTATTGGTTCAACTTATTATATGCCTTTAAAATTGCCCAGCTCAAGTTATCAAAATAGGGCCAGGAACTCACTAATGGGGTGCAGTTCCACTCTAAGGAGTTTAGGAAGAGAGACACCTAAAGGCAGTTTGGTATCAGAGGCACCTAAAAGTGATTTTTCTCCTTGCAGTTTTCTGGCTGGCCAGCAAATAGCTTTTATTGGCAAATCTTTCCATGGAGGAGTCTCTTTCAATCTCCACTTGCCTGTGATTCTGGTGTGGCCAGAGCCGAGATTCAAAGTGGGCTCTGCTGGCCAAATTCACTGAAAAGAAACCACTCTTTGCCCTCTGCTGCATCCTCCCTTTTCCTAGGAAGGAAGATGTCTGTTCCTCTCTCAGTTGGCTGCAGGGGTCCATGGGTTTTATTCAGGCTGTTGCCTTGAGTGTGGTGGATGGGTACCAGTCTGGCCTGTGGGGGTTAGCAACTCATGGTATTCATTTCGGCTTCTTCATTTCTCTGTCCCATACCATCCTGGAGGATGCATAGCTCTCTGCTGGTCTGGAGATCCCCATATCACCTCCCTTGGATAGCTTTTTGCCCTTCCTCCATTGTTTTTGTGAGTTGAGCCCTGGCTACATATTCCAACACCATTTTCTATCTTATATGTTTTTTCCTCCTCAATTTTGCCATTACTCCTTCTGTTGTGATTAATTGATTTTTCTAGTGTATTCTTTTGATTTCCTTCTTATTTTATTTTTCTGTACTTTTTTTTAGTTTGTTTTTTTTACCTAGTGATTACTTTGGGGATTACAACTAACAGCTTAACTTTATAATAATCAAGTTTGAATTAACTGCCACCTTAGTTTCGATAGTGGACAAAACTCTGTTGCTTTATGCTCCATGGCCTTAATGTTGTTGTCACAAATTACATATTTATTCATTGTATGCCCATTAACATAGATTTATAATCATTGTTTTATACATTTGTCTTTTAAATTACACAGGAAAAGAAGAGGCATTACAAGCCAAAAATGCAATAATACTGGCTTTTTATCTTTACTTACATAGCTACATTTACTGTTGTTCTTCAAGTTACTTTCTAGTGTCCTTTGATTTCAGCCTGGAGAAGTCCCTACAGCATTTTTGTAGAGAAGATGTACTAGTGATGAACTTCCTCAGTTTTTATCTGAAAATGTTTCAATTTCTCCTTCATTTTCTTCTTCTTATTTTAGTATATTTTTTTATTGAAGTCTATCATTTATACATGAAAATACATAAACAATAAGTGTATAGTAAAAGTTGTGAACTTACAAAATAAAAATGCATAACATTATATGGGGATACCATACATCACCTCTCCACCAAAACCTTTCTTTGTTGTAAAATACTTATTACAAACTATGTAAGAGCAGCATCAAAATATTACTACTAACTATAGTCCATATTTTACATTTGGTGTATTTTTCTCCCAACCCACCCTATTATTTTTTAAAAAATATATATATTTTACAGAAGTTGTGAACTTACAAAACAATCATGCACATGTGTAGAGTTCCCATACAACACCCCTTCACCAACACACCATACTGTGGTGGAATATTTGTTACAGATTATAAGATAATATCATCAGACTATTACCACCAACCATGGTCCGTAGTGTACATTTAGCACACTTTTTCCATACCCCCCCCATTATCAACACAGTACATCTTTGGCATTGATGCAAGAATATTATATTAAAGTATTGCTTTTAACCACAGTCCATAGGTTATACCAATTGTATTTTTTCCATGCTTCTCCACATTCCCACCACCCTGCAATAGTGATATACATCTGCTGTAGCTCACAAAAGGACATGCTTGCATCTGTACCATCAACCACAGTTCTCATCCACCTCTGGATTCATTGTGTTATTCAGTCCCTAGATTCTCCTCTAGATTTCTTTCATTTGACATTTACATCCCTAGACTACCCTTTTCAGCTGCAATCACATTTATAAAACAGCTGCTACTCACTTTAGTGTGTTACCATCAACTCTATCCATTTCCACACTTTTACTGTTAATTAAAACTTCTACATACATTAAGCATCAGTAGTTCTTCTCAACCCTCCTCTTACCTCCTAATAACATATACTCTAGGTTTGAAATCCATGCATTTAGTCTTTGTATTCAGTTCATGTTAATGAGACCATGCAATTTTTGTCCTTTTGTGTCTGGCTTACTTCACTTAGCGTAATGTCTTCAAGATTGATCCATATTATCATATATGTCCCAATTTCATTTCTTCTTATTGCAGCATAGTATTCCATCATATGTATATACCACATTTTGTTTATCCATTCATTGGTTGATGGACACTTGTGTTGTTTTCATCTTTTGGCAATTATGAATAATGCCACCATGAACATCAGTGTGCAGATGTCTTTTCATGTCACAATTTTCAGTTCTTCTGGATATATTCCTAGTAAAGGAATTGATGGATCATATGGCAGGAAAGGAGCATAAGCCCCCTCCTTTCCTATTGGGGGTTGGGGGTGGATCCACAGGTATACCCACAAGTCCAGGCTGTGCAGGTTGAAAGTGCCTGTCATTGCCCGGAAAGGCTGAGGAAACCCAACTCCCCTCCTGCCCTACTTGGGGGTGGGGATGGAGCTACAGGTGTCTATTCAGTCTGTGTGGGCCAAAAGCACCTGCAGTTGCCCAGAAACGCTGGGGACACACAGTCCCTCTCTTGTCCTATTGGGGTGGGGGTGAAGTCACAGGCACCCAACAGTCAAGTTTGTGCAGGCCAAAAGCACCTGCAGTTGACCTGAGAGGCTGAGGAAACACCAGTCCCCTGCTATCTTATGGGGGGGGGGCGGGGCAGAGGTGGAGATGGAATCAAAGGAGCTCAACAAACCAGTTCATGTGGGTTGAAAACGCCTGCAGTTACCTAGAGAGGCCGAGAAAACACAGCTCCTCTCCTATACTATTGGGGTATGGGGATGGAGCCCCAGGTGTCTGACTATTAAGTCTGTGCTGGGTGAAAGCACCTGTAGTTACCTGGAGAGGCTGATGCAGGTCCCACCAGCTTCCTCCCTGCTGGAGGTGGGGTTGGAGCCTCGGCAGGGCTGCAATCTGATCTGGGTGGAAAGAAGCCAGTCCCTAACTTCACTGTGATTTTCAGTCAGCCCCACTTCCTCTCATGCTGGGGGTGGAGTCAAAATGGCAGCTAATGGCCTCTTTCTGACTTGGACAAGTTCAAACTTTAGCTGTTCTTAGGATCATACTTTAGCAAGCTGAGTTTACTAATCAGTAGCTAAAGTCAGTGGCCAACTGTCTCCTCCTCCCCCATTTATGGGAAATGAAGCTTCCAACTCCAGCCATGGAATAGCTCCTGAGGCATCTTGAGCCGCCAGTGAAAGATGGGCACTGGCCTCTGTGGTGTGGCCTGCAGTTTCTCATATAAAGGCTGGTGCAGGCCCCCCCCCCCCCACCAACTTTCTCCCTGCCAGAGGTGGGGCTGGGGTTTAGGCTAGAGCTGCAATCTGATCCAGGTGGAAAGAAGCTGGTCCCTACCTTCACTGTGATTTTCAACCAGCCCAGCTTCCCCTCATGCTGGGGGTGGAATTAAAATGGCAGCTACCAGCCTCTTTCTGATATGGATAGGTTTAAACTTTAGCTGTTCTTAGGATTATACCCCAGCCAGCTGAATCCACCAATCAGCAGCCTGAAGTCAGTGGCCAACCATCTCTTCCTCCCCCGTTCCTGGGAAATGGAACCTGCAACTCCAGCCATGGAATAGTTGCCGAGGCGGCTTGCTCTACTCATGAATCTTCTCTGAAGATGGGAAGTCTCCCCCTTCCATACCTTCAAGGATGTTGCAGGCTACTTCTGGTCTCCTGGAGCCCACAAACAGGTGCTTTAGATAGCTCTGGTGATTACTAACTGCCCTGTACGATGAGCTGAATCTTGGAGCTCTTTACTCTGCTACCATCTTGCCCCTCTCCTCTCCTTCATTTTTGAGGCATAGTTTCCTTGGATATAGAATTCTTAATTAACAGGTTTTTTTCCCTCTTAATTTCAGTACTTCAAATACATCATCCCACTGCCTTTTTGCCTCAGTAGTTTTTTTTAAGGGAAATGGGTGAATAATCTTATTGAGGATAACAACCACTTCTCTCTTACTGTTTTCAAGATTCTCTCTTGTTCTTTGGGTTTCAACAATTTGACTATAATGTATCTTGGTGTGGGTATATTTGCGTTTATCCTGCTTGGGGTTCAATGAGTCTGGGTGTGCAGATTTATGTCTTTCATCAAATTTGTGAAGTTTTAAGCCATTATTTCTACAGACATTCTTTCTGCCCCTTTATCTTTCCTCTCCATCTCCCATTATAAATGTCTTGTTATTCTTGATTGCTTCCCAAGATCTCATAGCTTTATTCATGTTCCTTAATACTTTTCTCTTTCTGCTCCTCACACTGGATAATCTCAATTGACTTGTGTTGCAGTTGGGCAGTTTGATGTAATTATGAATTCCAAAAATATAATTGGATCATGCTTATAAACTGATCTGTTAATCTGGGCATGATTAAGTTATGATTAGGGAGTTGACTGGGCCACATCAGTAGGGCGTTGAGCCCCACCCCTTTGGTGGGTAGGGAATCGAATATAAAGGGCAAGGCAAAGAACAGAGTTGAAGCAGTGTTTTTGAGAAGCAGTTTTGATGTTGGAGAAAAGTCCCCAGAAGAAGAGAAGTGAGCCGTTCGCCTGACAGTCTATAGCTGACCTTGTGGAGGAACCAAAGAGCTAAGCCCGGAGAGAAACACAGACCCGGGAAGAGAGGAACACAAGAAGCCTGAACCCTGGCAAACGTCGGCAGCTGTATTGCTCCAACACGTGGCAATGAACTTTGGTGAGAAGAAACTTAACGCTTTATGGCCTGGTATCTGTGGACTTCTACCCCAAATAAATACCCTTTATAAAGACCAACCCATTTTTGGTATTTCACATTAGCACCCCTTTGGCTGACTAATACAACTTGTTTTCAAGTTTGCAGAGTCTTCCTTCAGCCTGCTCACTCTGCTGTTGAACCCATCTAGATAATTTTTCATTTCAGTTATACTTTTCAGCTCCAGAATTTCTTTCTTCCTCCTCTCCTCCTTTTTCTTCTTAAAATAATTTCTATCCCTTTATTGATATTTTCTATTTGGTGAGTCATCATTCTTCTTGTTTCCTGGGGTTCTTTGTCCATGGTTTCCTTTAGCTCTCTGAACATATTTAAAATAGTTTATTTACAGTCTTTGATAGTAAGGCCAATACCTGGGCTTCCTCAGGTACAATTTCTTTTTTCCTGTAATGGGCCATACTTTCTTGTTCTTTTGCTTTCCTCTTCTTCTTCTTCTTCTTATTTTTTGAAAACTGGGCATTTTAAATATTTTAAGCTGGCAACTCTGGAAATCAGATTCTCCCTTTCCCCAGGGTTTGTTGTTGCTGCTTGCTGTGGGTTGTTGTTTATGTCTTTTAAAAACTAATTTTGTAAAGTCTGGATTCTTCCTTATTTGTGGCCACTGAAGTCTATAATCTGTTTGCTTAGTGATCAGCTCGTGTTTTGACCGAGTTTTCTTATTACCTGGAGCCAAGGAAAGATACAAGAAAGAATAGAACAGGAAAGAAAAAAGAAAAGAGGAGAAATGGAAAAGAAAAAGAGGAGAAAAAGAAAACTAAAAAATACTCTTTTAGATTTTGATGATTGATAGTTGAGGCACTCCTTAGATATTTAGCAAGGCCATTTACAACTTTGCCTTAGCCATTACTTCCTGCTTGTGTGGAGCCTGAAGATGAGCCAGATGTGAAAGCTTAGGTTCTTCTTTGGCTTTTTCTGAGCATGCATCAAGTCCTGGGCATATTTGTGACCTTCCCAATTCCCCAGTATATGCAGGACCTTTTCAAAGTCCTTATTTCCCTTACATATCTCCATTCCAAACCTCTTCCTTTCCAAGCTTTTCAGTCTGTCTATTGTTTGTCCCAGATGTTATCTCATGCCCCAGGCTGCTTCAGCCAATACTTTTGCCTTAATTGCCTTCTTAAAAAGCCATCTGGGAAACTGCCCTGCCCTGTGAATGCTCCATGTCAGGTAAATAAAGGCAAGCCCTTGTACTGGTTTTTGAGGAAAGTGCCAGACAGGTTGGAACATACAGCCATAATTCTTTGAGAATAAGGTCTGTATTACTCTTTTTTGCAATAAAACCCGCATCAGGAGTACAGCTGCCACTGCCTTGGGCAGTGGAGGTTGGTAGGCAGATGATTTAAATAAACTTTCCCTTGATTCCTTTAAATTTTTGACTAGATTCCAGAATTCTGCAAAAGTTGGTTCTGACAGTTTTGCCAGCTTATTAGTTTTTTGTGCAGAGATGCCATTTTTGGTGACATCAATCCTGGCTTCAAATTTTTTCTATACCACATTTAGTATTAAAATTATAATTTAGGAGTTGTCGGGTGAAGGGGCTGCAAGGATGGTAGTGTACTCACCACTGATCCTGTGGGAGAGCCTCAGCATGAAAAATGCAGTGTCGCCGATAAATGCAATAGACATAGGAAAATTTCTATGATTGCTCACCTGAATTCTTCAAAAACTTCACCTGAAGGCTGGGAACATTTTCAGTGAAGAAGAGTAAGAAAAACTTCAAGCTGCATTTTCTCTAGAGAAGCAAGATCTTTACCTAATTCTTGAAATAATATCATTCATTTCACAACATGAAGCCAGCTTTGCAGAAGCAGGTAGAGAACATTCATCTTAGACAAGATGAAGCGGAAGCATTTGTCAATGCTTGGTTTACCATGGGTCAAGAAAAGTCCAGGCACAGGATTCTGGCTCCTCACAAGCTAGAGACTGTTGGAAGGCAGCTTAACCTTCAAATGGCTCACTCTGCTCAAGCAAATCTAAAATATTCTCAAGCTGTGTTACAACTAGGAGTGAGCAATGAATATTTAAAGAGCCTGGAGAAAGTTCTTATGGAATTCAGTCACAAGGAGTTGTTTGAGTTCTGTAAGAAGCTAGAGACCATACACGTACAGCTGGATTCCCTTACATGATGCTTTTGAAGATTGGTTTCTCCATCCCACTCCTGTTAGCTCATTATACTGCCTTGAAGACAGATTGCCAAATTGTGTTTTCTGAAGGATTCAGTGGCTCTGTTCCTGTAAATTATATGGCTTATTGCTTCTTAGACAAATAACACTCAAGGGAGATCATTGTTAAGAGTGCTGAAGTTCTGATATACTTTCTCTAGTTCTGCGAGCCAACAATTGTTAAGAATACTTTGACCCAAAAGGAAACAAGAGTGACTATCATATTGTTTTTACAGTCCTATTGATGCTTTATTGCCTGACCTGTTTATTTTTTACATGCTTGATAGCATGATGTATCAAGATACAAGCATAATGTGTATCTTAGCAGAATACAGAACTTCAGTAATTCCATTAATAAAAGTAAGAAAGCAACTACATGCAATCTAATATATTACAGTATTTTCCATTGGATATAATGAGTATATTTTGCTTGGGAAATAATATAGGAAAGAAATTTATAATAGAGCTAGTGGTATTATATCATTTGAGTGTGAGCTTCTCTTTCCATTTTAATTTTTTCCCTGCATTTAATGATTTAATAACAGTCCAGACTTTTGTATACTTATCTTTATACTGCAAATTAATAATGGTTCACTTCATAGTAAGGGATACATTCAGATCATGAATAAAAACAGTTGTAATGAGTGCTAAATGAAATTTCAAAACAGTTACTCTTTACATTCTCTTTCTGTTTATATGTTCATTGATTCCAGTCAATAAAATTTTTTTGTCTTAGGTTTGGTTGAACCAAAGTTCACCAGTATTTTATGCTATGACTATATATAAATAATGTGAGTATGGTTGCCTGTAAGAAAATAATATAAATTGAATTGTTTATGAATGAAATGTCTGTCCTTCTATACTGTTTCCGGAGAGATTGATTCAAACATGACTCGTGATTGGACTTTGATTTCAGAAGTGACCAATAGTTAAACAAAACCATTGAAATGGAATCACATTCCTTATATGAGGTATCTGGGTAATACAAGTATAAAATGCCTCCCGAAGAAATGTTCTATATGTAGAATCTGTGCCCATAAAAAAATATAATAAAATTTAGTGATTAAGACCTCTGTGGAGGACAGTTTGGCAGTTCCTCAGTTAGCTATAGAACTACCATATGGTCCAGCAATCTTGTTACTAGGAATATATTCAGAAGAACTGAAAGCAAGGATGTGAACAGACATATGCACACCGATGTTCACAGCGGCATTATTCACAGTTGCTGAAAGATGGAAACAACCCAAGTGTCCACCAGCCATTGAATGGATAAAAAATTGTGGTATGTACATACAATGGAACACAATTCAGCTGTAATAAAAATGAACTTGGGATGCATATGACAACATGGATAAACCTTGAGGACATTATATTGAGTGAAATAAGCCAAATACAAAAAGACAAATATTGTATGGTCTCACTAATATGAACTAAATACGATGAGTAAACTCATGGAGTTAAACTCTAGAGAATAGGTTACTAGGAGACAGAAAATGGGTTGAGAAGGGGGAGCTGATGCTGAAAGTATGTAGAATGTTTAATAAGGGGGATTGTAAACGTGGGGAAATGGTTAGAGTTGATGGTAACACATTATAGTGAGTATAAACAACACTGCTGATTTATAAATGTGATTGTGGCTGAAAGGGGTAGTGTAGAGAGGTTAATGGCAATTGAAGAATGCTAGAGGACAATCTAGGGACTGTATAACATAGTGAATTCGGTGGTGGATGATGATTATGGTTAATAGTACAGATACAAGAATGTTCCTCTACTACAAGGTGTTAAGACTATGGAGATACATGGGAAAAACATAACTAATGTAACATATAGATTATAGTTAACAGTAATATTGAAATAGTTTTACAGTAAAGGCAAAGAAGGTACTATATCAATGCTAAGAGTCAATAATGGGGGGGTATAAGGGAGTATGGGATTTTTCCTTTTGGACTAATGAACATATTCTGAAATAGACTGAGCTGATGACAGCACAACTCTGTGATGAAACTGAGAGCCACTGAATATACACTTTGGATGGACTGTACAAGGCAGGAGACTGCATAACACAGTGAACCCTGTGGTGAATGATGGACTGTGTTTAACAGAACAAATATGAGAACATTCTCTCATGAACTATAACAAATATACAATACTAATACATGGTATTAATAATAGGGTGGTTTGTGGGGAAAATACACCAAATATAAGCTATGGACTATAAGTAGCAGTAATATGATGATGTTCTTTCATCATTTGTAACAAATGTGTAACAACAATGTAAGGTGTTGGCAGTGGGGCTATGTATGGGAATCCTGTATGGTATGCATGATTGTTAACTCACAACTTCTCAAAAAAAAAAAATTGTAGTGTTAAAATGCCAGAGAAGTTGAGAATTGCTAAATATACTGTATAAGTCTGGATAATGTATATACTTTTGCATATCATTATTATTGCTATCATTTTTGTCATAGCAGGATTTTAACTCTACCATAAAAAAAAAAAATTAGTGCTCAAGCATGCTGAGTTCAGGTGAGGAGATAAAACGAACCTGGCAGCTGCTGAAGCCCCAGTTCAATGCTCCTCTGTAGAAAAATGTGTAATGATTACCATCTCATCCATTTTAATCATTCAATTTAGTCCTTTGCTTGACTATCCACACCACTCCTATTTCACTGGATGGTGTTCTTTAAGTTCATCTGAAGCCTCTACTGGCTGCCAAAATTGAAATACAGGGAAAGAAAGTACTTTTCTGAGTTCCTGTCTCAAAATGGGGGGTGAATGGGAAATACCATGTAATTAATTATAGCTTCTGCTTGGTTCACATAGGGAAAGCCAGTATAGCAGATGACATCAGCTCTGCTGGCTCCAGAGATCAGCTTGATAGTAAAAAGACTGGATTATGGAAATCACTGAGAACCTGGGTCCTAATTGGGCTATTGGGGAAAAAAATCTTTCCTACCCTTTTCTCTTCTTTTCCTCTTCCTTCTTCTGTTTTTTACAACTCACTCCTTTATCTTGTTTTGTGGTCTTTAGCTTCAGGGGTAGCCTTACACTCAGATAGAGAGGTGGTCATGTAAATTATATAATTAGAGGAAAGCCAGGAAGGCAACCTCTAAAATAAATTTTGTATACAAAAAATTTTTTGAATTGAAATGTATTACTTTGTATTACCAGTTCAAGATGACAGACTGCACATATTTGTCCTCCCTCTCAAAATGCCACAGAAATTTCATAAAGTATAAATAAAAAAGAAATAAAAAACTGTGCTAGAACACAGGAAATAATGCCAGCAGTGGACCAAAAAACACTGAGGGATTTTTGGAGGATAAAAAGAAGATGGGATTTGACTGTACAGAAACCAAACAGCACAACACTAGGAAAAGAGAAGACTGCTGAATAATTGAGTACTAGGTCCCAACAACTCTGTAATAAGCTGAGTCAGCTGTGCTTGCAGCAGGATGAAGCTAGGAAAGATCAGATGAGAATAAATTGAAAGACTGGCAGAGAAGGGCCAGTTCCTGGTTCTGTGTACCCTGCCTTTGGTATTGGACCCAGGTACAACTGGGAAGAGTCTCTCTCTAAATAAAGCAAGGATATGCTGCTGGTATGGGGGTGAAAGCTGGAAAGAGATGGGACAGTGCTCCAAAGAACTTCAAACTCTTGTATTGGAAGTAGAACCTTCACTGAAGGGATGCTAATCTGTTGGCACATCCCTTGTGATTCATGTCAGTCTGTCATGAACTTCCTGGAGAATAATAACCTCTACTACTGCTAAAGAGGCCCACAAGGCTTCAATATTAATGATCTAGGTTCTCATTTATAAAGATAGATATCCAAGAATCACCAGAAATTTGAGGAAACCAATAGCATGAAAGAGGTCTCAAATTACATAAGCAGAACAAATGACCACCAATGAAACATAGTGCTGGAAAGAAAAAAGAATTTAAAAAAATTTAATCCATATCTTTAAAAAGTAAAAAGAGAACATTTTCATCCTGGATTCTCTGAGAAAAGAACAATTGAAGAACAAGAAGGAAATCTTGGAAATTAAAAGCACAGCTGACTTCTAACCAAAAACATCTCCCTGAAAGAGTTGAATAGCAGAACTAATATAGCTAAAACTTAAATTAGTGAATTAGGAAAGAATGTTTAAGAATTCTCTTAGAATGTAGAGAGAGAGAAAGAAGCTTGAGGGAAAAATTAAGAGACAGAAGTTAGATGTAGTAAAATTAAATCCATCTAATATGAACTCTAAAGGAAGAAAACAAAATGTAAAGGACAAAACAATAAAACAAAATAATTATCTGAGCTAAAGAACATCTTGATTTTGTTAAAAATAACAATACTGAGAAATATTGAAAAGAGAAGCAAACATTCATCCTGCTAACATTTTTGAATTCCAAGATTAAGAGAAAATCCTACAAGTATCTTCAGGGGGAATAATAGATTCCTAGAAGAAATGAGCATCAAACTGACATTGGATTTCTCATCTGCAAAACCAAATGCAAATAATGGAAAATGTCTACAAAGTACTGAAAGGAAAATATATGGAACCTAAAGTCCTAAAATTCTAAACCCAGACAAACCATCACTCAAATGTGAGGGCAAAATAAGACTATCATTGGAAATGAAATGATTCCAAAGTATACTACCCATTCACCCTTTCTGAAAAAATTACTTGAAGATTTACTTTCTACTTATGGCAATACTGTGAACCAGTTACCCTTGAAACCCTGTCACTATAAAACACTGAGGGATGCCAGCTAAAATGTAACAAATATTCTTTGAAATGCATACCTGAGTGTACAAGAAAATAAAAAGAAATACCCAAAGTAAAAAAAGGAATATAGATGAAAAGAGAGAAGTAGCCTGGAGTTATTGAAGCTGTGACTGCCCTGGGAGTTCTTGTGGATCTCAGAAAAGTCCATTGTGTAATAGTTAGAAAAACTGAAACAAATATTCATCAAAAGAACTTGAATATATACATTGTGTTATATTTATACAATGAAATACTGTATATTATTGAAAATGGATTCTCAGTGGATTAATATCACAAACATAATGTTAAAATAAACAAGTCATGGAAAAATGTATACATATGATTCCATTTTATATAAAGTTCAAAATAGGAAATAACTAAATGTCTTATTGCTTTGTTGGTAAATCATAGGTGGTAAATAAAATAAAGAAAAGCATAAGAACATTTACTCCAAAAGGCAAGAAAGTGGCTATCTCTGGGGAGAAGGGAGAAGGATACAATTGGGGAAGGACATACAGGAGGCTTCTAAGGTACATAAGTAGTGTTTTATTTTTTCACCAGGGTGGAATTTCAAGGTGTTTGTATTATTATTATTCTGTAAAATGCACACAAATGTTTTATACACTCTGGTGTATGTATATTTCACAAATAAAAGATAAGAGAATATAGCTTTATACCATTAAATTTATGAATTTAGGCAAAATAAATTCCAAGAAAAATATAAATTACCATAATTATCTAAAGAAAATATAGAAACTCTAAATGACCCAATACCTATTCAAGAAGTAAATTAGCACTTCCAAATAAAAGAAAACAAAAAACCAAAAGATCAATTCCCAAAAGTTTTTCTGGTGATTTTTGCCAAATAGTCAAGGAACAGATAACTCCAATTTTTGTACAAACTCAGATAAGAGAAAATGAGGGCATACCCCCCAAGTGATTTTATGTAGCTTGTATAATTTAGATTTTTTTAAAGCAGAAAAAGCAAGTGTAATAATAGAAAATTAAAAACTACTTCATTCATACATATAGAGGTTGAATCTTAAACAATATTATGATCAAGATGGATAAATTCCAGGAAAGAAAAGTTGGCTTAACACTAAATAACAGAAAAACTCAAGCGCATATGTACCAGGAAACATGTGGGAAAATATTCATAGTAGTATTGGTTGTATGGCAAAACACTGGAAAAAAAACAATCCAATTGACTTTCAACAGTAAAATAAATAAATAAATTTCCCTCAATACAATGCTACATAGCAGTGGAAATTAATGAACTTCAGCTATGTATATCAATGTGGATGAATATAAAAAAACATGCCAAGCAAAGAAAGCAATTCACAAGTACATAAAATGATATTGTTTATAAAAACACCAAAACAGGCAAAATAAAACATTGTATCATTTAGGCATACGAATCGAAATTTTATCTTTTTTTTAGGGAATGATTAACACAAAAGTCCAAGATAGTGGTCATTTTAGTATCCTACGTTGCTCAAGCAGATACCATGAAATGGGTTGGCTTAAACAATGGAAGTTTATTCGCTCATGGATTGAGGCTGGGAAAAAGTCCCAATCAAGGCGCCATCAAGGCGATGCTTTTTTTTTTTAAATTAGAGAAGTTGTGGGTTTACAGAACAATTGTGCATAATATACAGAATTCCCATATACCACCCTATCATTAACACCTTCCATTAGTGTAGTACATATGTTATAATTGATGAAAACGCATTTTTATAATGATTTTTGTATTATTAATTATAGTCCATGGTTTAACTTAGGATTCAGTGATTGTATAGTGCATTTCTATGGATTAAAAATTTTTTTTATTCTATTACCATATATACATCTTAACATTACCTCTTTTAACCACATTCAGATATACATATTTCAGTGCTTTTAATTACATTCACAATGTTATACTACCATCACCACTATGCATTACTAAAACATTTCCATTGTTTCAAATAGGAACCCTGTACATTTTCAGCCTTAAATTCCCGTTCTCTACCCCCATCCCATCCCCTGGTAACCTATATTCTACTTTCTGACTCTGAGTTTGCTTATTCTAATTATTTCATCTCAGTGAGATCATACAATATCTGTCCTTTTGTGTCTGGTTTATTTCACTCAACATGATGTCTTCAAAGTGAAAACATGTTGTCACATATGGCAGAATTCCATTTCTTTTTATGGCTAAATAATATACCATTGTATATACCACATTTTGTTTATACATTCATTGGTTGATAGACACTCAGGCTGCTTCCATCTTTTTGCAATTGTGAATAATGCTATGAACATTAGTGTGCAAATATCCGTTCAAGTTCCTGCTTTCACTTCTTTTAGGTATATACCTAGTAGTGGGATTGCTGGGTCATATGGTAATTCTATACTGAGCTTTCTGAGAAACTGCCAAATTGTGTTCCACAGCAGTTGCACCATTTTACATTGCCATCAGCAATGAATGAGTGTTCCTTTTTCTATGAATCCTCTCAAACACTTATACTTCTCTGGGTTTTTGTACCCAATTTAATGGGTATGAAATTGTGTCTCATGGTGGTTTTGATTTGCATTTCCCTGATGGCTAATGATGTTGAGCATCTTCTTATGCACATTTTGGCCATTTCTGTATCTTCTTTGGAGAGACATCTATTCAAGTCTTTTGCCCATTTTTAAATTGGGTTGTTTTTTTGTTGTTAAATTGAAGGATTTCTTTAAATATTCTGGATATTAAATCCTTAACAGATATGTGGTTTCCAAATATTTGCTCTCCTTGTATAGGTTGTCTTGTTACTTTCAGGATAAAGTTTTTTGAGGCACAAAATTTTTTTACTTTGATGAGGTCCCATTTATCTATTTTTTCTTTTGTTGCATGTACTTTGTGTGTAAAATCTAAGAAACCATTGCCTAACACATGGTCCTGAAGATGCTTCCCTACATTTTCTCTATGAGTTTGACAAATCGGGCTTTTATACTTAGGTTTTGTTTCGTTTTGGTTTTTAGTAGGTACTGTGGATTGAACCTGGGACCTCATACATGTGAAGCACATGTTCAACCACTTAGCTACACCCACTCCTTAGGTCTTTAATCCATTTTGAGTAGATTTTTTGTATGAAGTGTGAGGTAGGGGTGGTCCTCCTTTCTTTTGCAAATGGAGATCCAGTTTTTCCAGCACCATTTCTTTCCCAATTGAATGGTCTTTGCCCCTTGTGAAATATCAGTTGGCTATAAATGTGAGGGCTGATTTCTAAGCTCTCAATTTGATTCCATTAGTCTATATATCTGTCCTTGTGCTAGTACCATGCTATTTTGATTACTATGGTTTTGTAATCAGTGTGTGAGTCCTCCAATGTTTTGTTTGTTTGTTTTTTGTTTTTCTCAAGAGGGTTTTTGCTATTCAGGGTCCCTTACCCTTCCATATAAATTTGATGACTGACTTCCATTTCTGAAAAAAAAGTTGTTGGAATTTTGATTGGGGTTGCATTTAATCTATAAATTGCTTTCGGTAGGATTGACATCTTAACAATATTTATTATTCCAATCCACGAACATGGAATGTCCTTTTATTTATTTAGGTCTTCTTTGATTTCTTTTAGCAGTGTTTTTTTTTTCTGTGTACATGTTCTTTACGTCCTTGTTTAGATTTATTCTTAGATATTTCATTGTTTCAGTTGCTATTGTAAATGGATTTTTTCCCTTGATTTCTTCTTCTGATTGTTCATTGCTTGTGAATAGAAACACTACTGATTTTTGGTATTGATCTTGTAGCCTGTCACTTTGATGAATTCATTTTCTAGATCTAGGAACTTTTTTGTGGATTTTTTTCAGGATTTTCTATATATAGGGACATGTCATTTGCAAATAGAGTAAGTTTTACTTCTCTCCAATTTAGGTGTATTTTATTCCTTTCTCTTGCCTTATTGCACTGGCAAGAACAATGGTGACAGTGGGCATTCTTGTCATGTTCCTGATCTTAGAGGGAAAGTTTTTAGTCTTTCACACTGAGTATGATGCTACCTTTGGGTTTTTCATAGATGCTCTTTATTATGTTGTGGAAGTTTTATTCTCCTCCTAGTTTTCTGAGTGTTTTTATCAAGAAGGGGGCTGGATTTTGTCAAATACCTTTTTTGCATCGAGTTGATCAAGTGGTTTTTCCTCTTCATTCTGCAAATGTGGTGTATTACATTAATAAATTTTCTTAGGTTGAACCACCCTTGCATACCAGGGAAAAAATCCTACTTAATAATGGTATATAATTCTTTTAATATGCTGTTGGATTTGGTTTGCTAGTATTTTGTTGAGGATTTTTGCATTGATACTCGTAAGAGATATTGGTCTATAATTGCCTTTTATTATGGTAACTTTTTCTGGCTTTGGTAAGAGGGTGCTGTTGGTCTCATAGAATGAATTAGGGAGTGTTCTCGCTTCAAATTTTTGGAAGAGTTTCAGCAGAATTGAGAATTAAGTCTTCTTGGAGTATTTGGTAAAATTTCCCTGTGAAGCCATCTATTCCTGTGCTTTTCCTTTTTGGGAGGTTTTTGATTACTGATTCAATTGCTTTACTAGTAATTAGTTTGTTGAGATCTTCTATTTCTTTTTTTTTAATACTTGAAAAAAAATTTTTAAAGATACTTAGATTACATAAATGTTACATAAAAAATGCAGGGCGTTCCTATATGCCCCACTCCCTACCCCTTCCACATTTTCCCACACTAACAACATCCTTCATTTGTGTGATACATTTGTTACAATTCTTTTTCTTTTTGAGTCAATGTAGGTAGTTTGTGTGTTTCTAAGAATCAGTGCATTTCATCTAGGTTATCTGATTGAAATACTGTTGTTCATAGTATCCTTTCATAGTCCTTTTTATTTCAGTGGGGTCAGTAATGTTTCCCCTTTATATTTCTGATTTTCGTTATTTGTATGCTCTCTTTTTTTTCTTTGCATTCTAGCTAAAGGTTTGTCAATTTTATTAATCTTTTCAAAGGACGAACTGTTGGTTCTGTTGATTCTCTCTTTTGTTTTGTTTTCTATTTCAAATACATCTGCTTTCATCTTTGCTACTTCTTCCTTCTGCTTGCTTTGGGCTTAGTTTGCTCTTCTTTTTCTAGTTCTTTCAGTTTTTTGAGGTTAGGTCTCTGATTTAAAGTTTTTCTTCTTTTTCAATGTAAGCATTAGAGCTATAATTTCCCTCTCATCACTGATTTTTGCTGCATTCTATAAGTTTTGGTATGTTGTATTTTCGTTTTTATTCACTTCAAGGTATCTCCTAATTTCCCTTGTGATTTCCTCTTTAATCCATTGGTTAAGAGTATGTTGTTTAATTTCCACATATATTTGTGGACTTTCCATTTCTCCCTCTGTTACTGATTTCTAACTTTATTTAGTTGTGGTTGGAGAAAATACATTGAATGATTTCATTATTATTGAGTTTATTGAGACTTTTGTGACCTAACATATGGTCTATCCTGGAGAATAATCCATTTGCACTTAAGGAGAATGTGTATTGTATTGTTGTTGGTGAAGTGTTCTATATATGTCTGTTAGGTCTAGTTGGTTTACAGCATTGTAATATTTCCTTATTGTCATGTCATATTTCCTTATTGACCTTCTGATTAGATGTTCTATCCATTATTGAAAGTCGTGTATTAAAGTCTCTTACTATTAAAGTAGGACCATCAATCTCTCCTTTCAAATCTGACAGTATTTGTTTTATATATTTCAGGGCTCTGCTGTCAGGGGCATATATATTTATAATTGTTATATAGTCTTGTTGAATTCATCAGTATATAATGGCCTTCTTTGTCCCTCTTAACTGTTTTGCCTTAAAGTCTATTTTATCTGATATTAATATAGCTACCCCAGCTCTCTTTTTGTTACTACTTTCATGGTATATATATTTTTCTAGCCTTTCACTTTGAACCTACTTATGTCTTTGAATTTAGGGTAAGTATCTTGCAGACAACCTATAGTTGGGTCATGCTTTTTTTATCTATTCTGTTAATCTCTGCCTTTTGACTGGAGAGTTTAACCCATTTACATTTAAAGGCACGACTTGTTTTAGTTAGCTGAAGGCTGCCAAAGCAATATACCAGAGGTAAGTTTGCTTTTACAATGGGGATTAATTAACTTATAGCTTACAGTTCCAAGGCTGAGAAAAATGTCCAAAACAAGGCATGAGGCAAAGCTCTCTCCCCAAAGACACTGCTACCTGTGAACCTGGACTCCTGTCACATGGCAGAGTACAAAAGTGGCACTTGCTGCCTCTCCCTTCTCCTCTGGGTCTTGCTGTTTTCAACTTCTGGCTTCCTCCAGCTTTCTCTCTGCTCCTGTGGCTTTCCCTTTCCCAGGTTCCATTGATTTCAGCTTCTGGCTTCTGGGACTTTCTCTCTCAGCTTCTGGAGGTTTCTTTCTGAGCTTCTGTGTCTTTTCTTCTCTATGTGTTCATTCCATTTACAAAGGACTCCAATAAGAGGATCAGTTCCCACCCTGGGTCAGGCCTTACTGAAGTAATCTAATCAATAGACCTTTAATGGAAGCAATCTAATCAAAAGGTCCCACCTACAATAGGTTCATATCTATAGGAATGGATTAGCTCTAAGGACATGATCTTTTCTGATTTGAGACATAATCTCAAACTACCATACTACTCATAATGCAGGGCTTTTTTCTGCTATTTAGCCTTTGTAAGTCTTACACCTTTTATGTCCCTCAATTCTTCTGTTAATGCCTACTTTTATATTCATTTGATTTTTTGTGTTGTACCATACTGAGTTCCTTCTCTTTTCTATCTTGTGGTTACCATGGGGTTAAATTTAAAATCCTAAATATATAATAGTAATATCTGGTTTGATATTAACTTGACTTCAATAGCATGCACATATACTTTTCCTAAACCCCTTCATCCCCCCACTTTTTTGTACTTGTTATCATTTATATCTCTGTACATTCTATGTCCAAAACCATATATTTATCATGACTTTTTTGCATTTGCCTGTTAGCATCTATAGGAAAAAAAAGTGGAATTACACACCAAACAATGCAGTACAATAATACTGGCATTTATAATTACCCAAATGGTTACCTTTACCAGCAGTCTTTATATCTTTATGCTACTTTTGTTGCCAATTTCCTCTAGGTTCTTGGCTATATTACATAAAAGAATTTAAGAACATGCCAGTTTAGTTAGGCCAGTAGTTTATTAAGGAAATGAGAGAAGAGAATAGAAATGGGAGAAAATAACAGATTATGGGTTCCCAGGTATACTTGTGGGCTAGTCCAGGCAGAGGATGAAAAAAAAAAAAGGG
>JAQZBX010041312.1:0-22391 GCA_029593785.1 Cabassous unicinctus
TAGATTTTTTTAGAGGTTGCTTTAGGAATTAGACTATACAGACTTAACTTTTCATGAACTATTTAAAGAAGGAGAAGAGAAAGAGCATGGTATGAGAAAACATTTGAATACGTAATGGCTGAAAACTTCCCATGTTTGGTGAAATAGAGAAAACTGCAGCTTTAATAAGCTCAGTAAAAAAGCAACATAAACAAAGAAGTTCATGTCCAGAAATATCATAATCAAACTGTTGAAAACCAGAGAAAAAGAACAAATTTTTGAAATCAGAGCCCCCAAAATGATGAACTACTTAAGGGAACACAATATTTTGAATGATTGCAGATATCTTATCTGAATCTACGTTAGCCAGAAGGAGGTGCAACATTTTTAAAGTGCTAAAAGGAAAGAAACATTAACCTAGAATTCTATATCCGGTGAAAATATTAAGAATTAAGGTGAAATAAGAACATTCTAAGATGGAAGGAAACTAAGAGAATTCATTTTCTGAAGTCCTGCTCAAAATAAATATTACTGAAAATTCATCATGAAGGAAAGTTTATCAGAAGACTCAAAACAACTATAATAAAGGAAAAGAAAGAAAATGTTGAGTATCTGGTAAATGGTAAATGTAATAGACTATGCTTCTCCTCTTCCATTCTTTCAAATATATTTGGCATTTGAAAAAAGTTATATTTTCAGAAAGGGTTTCCATTGTATGTAAATATAATGTATAAGACAACAAAACAAAAAGAGGGGAGGATAAAGAGACTTAGGAGCAGATATGACTCAAGCAGTTGGGTGCCTGCTTCCCATATGGGAGGCCCTGGGTTCAGTTCCTGGTACTACCTAAAGAAGACAAGCAGATACAATGAGCTGATTCAATGAGCTGATGAATGAGCAGACACAACAAGCAGGGAGCGAAAGTGGCTCAAGCAGTTGGGCACCCGATTCCTACAGGTCAGAGAACTACAACAAAAAGTGAGCCTAATGTGAACTGTAGACTATAGTTAATAGTATAATTTCATAATAATATTGTTTCATCAATTGTAATAAAAATACCACACTAATGCAAAGTGTTCATAATAGGGAAAACTGTGTGAGGAGGAGCATTTGAGAACTTTTTACTTCCTGCATGATTTTTCTGTAAACCTACAACTTCTCTAATAAAAATAGAAGAAATGGGTATTTGCCAACCCCCCACAGGAGTTTGAGACCACAGCTTAAATGTATGAAGAGGAAAATCATCCTCCTTTAGAGCAACAGTACCTGTGGCCTCCCGCTGTGACTGCTGATGAGAATAGAAAACCCTCTTCTAATGTGCATACTTTATCTAGTGGGTTTCTTCTTAAACATTCTCTTTCCATGCTTTTATGCCCACTTCCAGATTTCAAGTTATTTCAATTCCAAACCAGTTACTAGAGGAAAACAATGCTAAACTCAAAGCAACTTTGGCTATACTTCAAATTCTGGTCTTCTTCATCAATTGATCTGCTATTTACTCTTCATAGTCCACAGATAGCTCCTCAGTGTATTATCTCTGGGGTGTTAGTTGCATCCAGTGAATGAGAATGAATCCAATGACAGGATGAGGTTTGTTTGCCGTGTCTGACCCAGAATCGGATAACATGGTTAAGTTTTGAAACAAATCTTGTGACCATGTTTATGAAAGCACACAATAATAAAATAAGCCGTGTTGGAATTTTATTTCAGCTGTGGTAGTATTCTCTTAATTTTAACATAAGATCCTGGCTTGCCAAAAATACACATTACACCCAGTTACAATTCAGTCATTCAATTCAGGAAATATTTTTTTAGAACAGCTGCTTAAAGCAATTTACTAGGAACTACAAGGGAAAACACTATTTTACCTGGTGTGGATGCAATGTCAGTTGTATTCCTCATTGATGATATTACAACTGTTTTACTTGGGAAGATCCAACCACATGTATTATCTTATCTAATTTTAGTCAGGTATTCTTGACTCAGAAGGTAGTTATGCTTATAATACTAAGGAAAATTATTATTTTGACAGATTGATGGGCTATTTCTTGAAAACTCCATGTAAGGCCTCTTTTTTAATCAAATTGTTGGACAGTATCTATATTTTACCTTCCTGAACTATGGCTCTATTTTGGTATTCAATTATTCAATTCAATTGCTTTCTTCATAAACCTTGAGAAAGCTTGTTATTGGGGGCACAAATTAGATTTTCCTTCTTCTCAGAATGTTTAAAGACTAAGACTACTTTTTTGTTCATTGAATGAAAAGAGTTCATAATGTAAACCATAGTAATATTCAATAACCTGGTGTTATTGCTAAAACTGATATTCAATAACCTGGTGTTATTGCTAAACCTGATGTTATTGCTAAACCTAAGGTTCTGCCCAGAGGAGGTGTATCAGAATATGTTAAAACAAAAGTCTCTGCATGCTTTAGAAATAAAATATGAATATATGTAACATTAAAGTGGTAAATGTCATTCATTCACTGTAAAATGAGAAAGTAATACTTTCCTAAAAACCCTATTCCTTAGAAATGAAAAGATTCTAGGTCGACAGCTTAAAATAAAATTCTGGTTCCATTTCTTTCTATCCCAGAATCTTAAACAAGTTACTTAGTGTCTCTAAATCTTGGCTTCTTTTCACCTGTAAAATGGGTTTAATAATATAATTTAATTCTTGGAGTTGCTATGAGGATAAAATAATACAAAAGGTGGACTTTGTGCCTGACATATAGTATTGAGTGAATAATTGCTAGTATTTTCAATAAAAGGTCTGCTGTAACAAAGTACCACAAACAAAATGTCTTAAAACAATAGAAATTTATTGTCTGACAGACTTGGAAGCTAGAGGTTTAAAATCAAGATGTCAGCAGGCTCATGCTCTCCTTAACTTCTCCAGGGAAGAATCTGTGCCACTCCTCTCTCCTGGCCTCTTTCAGTTTGCTGACATTTCTTGGGCTTCAATCTCTCAGTTGGCACATAGCTGTTCTCTCTCTCTCTCTCTCTCTCTCTCCCCACTGTTTCTTCTTATAAGGACACCAGTCATGTTGGATTAAGGCCCACCCTACTCCAGTATAACCTCACTTTAACTTGCTAATTTGATCTATAGCAACCTTATTTCAAATAAGATCACATTCTAAGGGACTGGGAAGTAGGACTTCAACATATCTTTTTGAGGGACAGAATTCAAATCATAGAAGTGTTATCCAATAAAGATCAGTATTTTCTCAAAAAGGGAAAAGAAATCTTCAACTGACAAGGACATATATGGAGGATGTATGACAATGTGATTTTGTTTTCCATTTTTCTTTTTTATTTCTCTTATCCTATGGAGTAACAAGATGTCTTTTGAAGAAAGGGTCTCTGTCTTAGTCATCTTTTTATCACAGTGACTATCATGAAACATGAATTCAAGATTCCCACAATTTTCTTAATTAGAGGGAACACCAATCCAGTGAAGTTTGTTTCTATCCATTCATATTATTCTCTACATTACCTGTTTATTCACTTTTTTTTCTCATTTATTCAACTAACATTAATTGACCGTACCAAATGCTAGTCTCTGAGATAAAATGATTAATACAGAGTCCCTATTTTGAATGACATCTTGTCTTTTGCAGAAGGACACACATTGACGTCAAAATGTCAGCATTGTGTTGGAGCCATACTGTACCTGCTCACGAGAACTGTATTAGTCAGCCAAAGGGGTGCTAATGCAAAATACCAGAAATGGGTTGGTCTTTATAAAGGGTATTTATTTGGGGTAGAAGTCCACAGTTACCAGGCCATAAAGCATAAGTTTCTTCTCTCACCAAAGTCCATTGCCACGTGTTGGAGCAAGACAGCTGCCGACGTTTGCCAGGGTTCAGGCTTCTTGGGTTCCTCTCGTCCCCGGGGTTGCATTTCTCTCCGGGCTTAGCTCCTCTGTTTCCTCCACAAGGTCAGCTGTAGACTCTCAGGCGAACGGCTCGCTTCTCTTCTCCCAAGGCCTTCTCTCCAACATCAAAACTCCAACTTCAGAACTGCTGCAACTCTGTTTTTTGTGATACCTTTTATATTTTATTCCCCACCCACCAAGAGGTGGGGCTCAACACTCTACTGACGTGGCCCAGTCAATGCCCTAATCATAATTTAATCATGCCCAGATGAACAGATCAGTTTACAGGCATAATCCAATATATATTTTTGTAATTCATAATTACATCAAATTGCCCAACGGCTACAAGAACCAAATGTTAAATTTCTAGAAATGTTGCAGGCCAGTTTTTATGTACTGACAGTAAAAATTGAACCATATAAACTTGCAATTGAATAATTTATGTTGAAAATTACATAATTATATTAAAATAAGATAATATTCAAAAATCATTTCATTGTTATTTTACTACATTTTACTATTATCTATACTTTCGTTTTTATTTACATCTATTATATCTACATGGTGGAAATACTATACAATGTTGTGGTATAGCACATCTCTTCCCAAATCCATGTTCCATAATGTCACATTATTTATTTCATAGGTAGGAGCATTTGCATCATGGAAATGGTCCAACGTTAAAAATTAGGACTCCCACCTTCCTGTAAGGATCCTTTTCTTAAATACTTGTCAGCATATCACTGCATCTAATTATAAGGCACAATGATACGTTTTATTACAGAGACATGTTTAAGATTCTGTAGGAATACAAGTGAAGTGATCAATGATAATGCTCACTGGAGTAATTAAGGAAGGCTTCATGGAGAAGGAAATATTTGAATTGAGTTAGTTAAAAAAGATTTAACTCTTTAAGGAACACAACCAAGGAGTGGAGAGGATCTTTTGAAAGCTGTGATAGACTGTATTGTTGCTCCCACCCTACTGTCTTACATCCCTACCTCAATGACTTTAGGCTTGGGTATGTGAATTGATTTAGCCAATGGCATGTACATGGACACAAAGTAAGAAACTTTGAGCAGAAACCATTTTTTAAAAAATTTATTTTAAAATAATTTCAAACTTACTGGAAGGTTGCAAAAATAATTCAAAACCAATTCAGAGAACTCCAATACACCCCCTACACAGGAAACCAAATTTACCAATTTTTAACATTTTGCCACATTTGCACATTTGTTATATCATTCTATCTATCTATCTATCTATCTATCTATCTATCTATCTATCTATCTATCTATCATTTTAGTCTATCAATCAACCAACACCTTTTCTAAACTTTTGAGAGTATGTTCATATATCATGCTCTTTGGACCCTGAATACTTCCATGTGTATTTCCTAAGCACAAGGGTATTCACTTATATAATCTCAGTAAGTACAGTTATCAAGTTCAAAAAAATTTAATATTGATATAAAGCATAAAGTCATTTCTGAAAACATTCCATTGTTTTCAATTGTTACAATAATGTCTTTTTAGGCATTTTCTCCTTCTTTATTAGATCCAATGAGGATCATGTATTGCATTTAATTGTCATTGTTTCTTTAGTCTCTCTTTTTAAATTGTGGAAACATATATCAATATAAAATTTCCCATCTCAACCACTCCCAAGCAATTCAATAGCATTGATCACATTTACAGCGTTGTGCTACTCACATCATCCTCTATTATCAAACATTATCAAAACTTTCCTTCATCCCAAACAGAAATTTTATGAAATCCAAATTATCTCTTTTTCCTTTTGTTGCACATGATTTGATGTAAAATCTAAGAATCTATTGCCTAACACAAGGTCCTGAATATGTTACCCAATGTTTTTTCAAACAAATCAATTTTATTGATGCATATTAATAAAGCATACACTCCATCCAAAGTGTATGGTATAATCACATAGTTGTGCATTCATCTATTCAATCATTATTAGAGCATTTTCATTATTTCAGTAATAATAATAAACAAAAAACACAAACAAAACCAAAACTTGTTTCTCTGTGTTTTCACTTAAGAGTCTTATTGTTTTGGCTCTTATATTTAGATCTTTGATCCAGTTTGAATACGTTTTGGTATATGATATGAGGGAGCAGTCTACTTTCATTCTTTTACATGTGTATATCTAATTTTCAAAGCACCATTTGTTGAAGAGCCTATTCTTTCCCCATTGAGTGGATTAAGATTCCTCCTCAAATTCAATTGCCCATAGATGTATCATTTTATTTCTGAGCTTTCAATTCTATTCCATTCATTTATATGCCTCTCCTTGTGCAAGCACCACATTGGATTGATTATTGTAGCTTTGTGATAAGTTTTGAAATCAGGAAGTGTGAGTCCTCCAATTTTTTTTCCAAGACGGTTTTGGTTATTCAGGGTCTCTTCTCCTTCCATATAAATTTGATAATTAGTTTTTACATATCTGCAAAGAAGGCTGTTGTAATTTTATTGAAATTGTGTTGAATCTATAAATCATGTTGCGTAATATTTTCTTAAAGTACTGTTTTCCAACCCATAAGAACAGAATATCTTCATTTATTTAGGTATTCTTTAATTTATTTCAGTAACGTTTTGTAGTTTTCTGTGTGCAAGTCCTTTACAATCTTGAATAAATTTATCCCTAGATATTTTGTTCTTTTAATTGCTCTTGTAAGTGGATTTTTAAAAAATTTTCCTTTCAGACTGTTTTTTGCTGATCTTTAAAAATACCATGCCACTTTGCTGAATTCATTAGTTAGATCTATTAGATTTCTTGTAGGTTCCACAAGGTTTTCTATGAAAGATCATTTCATCTGTGAATAGGGAGAGTTTTTGTTCTTCCTTACCAATTTGAGTGCCTTTTATTTATTTTTCTTTCTTAATTGCTTTGGCTAGCACCAGTGTTGAAAGCAGGCATACTTGTCTCATTCCTGAACTTAGGAGGAAACTTTTAGTCTTTCATCTTGAGTATGATGTGAGCAGTGGGTTTTTCATATATAACCTTTCTCATCTTGAGGGAGTTCCCTTCTGTTCCTAGATTTTTTTTTTCAAGAAAGGATACTGTATTTTGTTAAATATTTTTCTGCATCAATTGAGATGATCAAGAGTTTTTTCTCCTTTCTATTATGTGGTACATTGCATTAATTGACTTTCTTATATTACTATGCTTGCATTCCTGGGATAAATCCCACTTGACTGTGGTGTGTACTATTTTTAATGTGCCATTGGATTCAGCTTGCTAGCATTTTGTTGAGAATTTTTGCATCTATCTTCATAAGGGATATTGGTTGGTATTTTCTTGTGATAGCCTTATCTGGCTTTGGTATTAGTATGATGTTGGCTTAACAGAAGGAGTTAAGAAGTGTTCCCTCCTTTTTATTTTTTTGGAAGAGAAGGAATGGTATTAATTATTCTTTAAAAGTTTAGTAAAATTCACCAGGGAAGTCTCCAACTTTTCTTTGTTGGGAGGTTTTGGATTACTGATTCAATCACCTTACTTATTATTGCTCTGTAGAAATCTTCTATTTATTCTTGAGTTAGTTTAGGTAATTTGCATGTTTCTAGGAATTTGTCTATTTCATCTAGGCTACCTAATCTGTTGGTGTTCAATTGTTTATAGTATCTTCTTTTACCTCGTTTTATTTCTGTAAGGTCGGTAGTAATGTCCCCCTTTTGTTCCTGATTTGTAATTTGCCTTCTCTTTCTTTTTCCTTTGCCATTCAAGCTAAAGATTTGTCAATTTTATTGATCTTTTCAAAGAGTCAACTTTTAGTTTCATTGATTCTTTCCATTGTTTTTTATCCTCTATTTCATTTTTCTCTACTCTAAACTTTGCTATTTCCTTCTGTCTCCTCACTTTGGATTTACTTTGCTCTTCCTTGCTAGTTCCTCCAGGTGTGGGGTCTCTGATTTGAGGTCTTCTTTTTTAATGCAAGATTTTTAAGTATAAATTTCTTTCTGAGCATTGCTTTTGCTGCATTTCATAAGTTTTGGTATTTTGTGATTTTGTTTTCTTTCATCTCAGGGTAGTTTCTAATTTCCCTTGTGATTTCTTCTTTGTCCCATTTGTTGCTTATAAGGGTACTGTTTAGTTTACCCAAATTTGTGAATTTTCCAGTTCTTCCTATGACATTGATATCTATCTTCATTCCATTGTGGTTAGAGGAGATACTCTTTATGAGTTCAATACTTTTGAATTTATTGAGACTAGATTTGTGTCCTAACATATAGTCTATCCTAGAGAATGATCCATGTGTACTTGAGAAGTATGTGTTGTCTGCTCTTTTTGGGTAAAGAATTTTATATATGTTTGTTAGGTCTAATTTGTTTGTCATATTGTTCAAGTCCTCTATTTCCTTATTGATCTTCTGTCTGTCTATCAATTATTGAAAGTGCTGTACTTAACTCTCTTACCATTAATGTAGAATTGCCCATTTCTCCCTTCAAATCTGTCAATAATTTGTAGCTTATTGTTAAGTGCATATATGTTTATAATTGTTATATCTTCTTAATGAATTAATCTATAGTGTCCTTCATTGTCCCTTATAACAGTTTTTTTTTAATTTAAAATCTATTTTGTCTGATATTAATATAGACCCTTCTGCCCTCTTTAATTACTATTTGCATGGAATATATTCCCATCCTTTCACTTTCAATCTGTTTGTGTCTTTGAATTTAAGGTGAGTCTCCTTTAAACAGCTTATAATTCTGTCATGCATGTTTACACACATGCCAGTTACCACCCTTGACTGGAGAGTTTAATCCACTTAAATCTAAAGTAACTACTGACAATGAATACCTTATTTCTGCCACTTTGGTCTTCAGTTTTTCTAAGTTTTATACCTTTTTGTCCCTCAGTTATTCTATTTCTTCCTATTTTATCATTTACTTGGTCTTTTATAGTGAACCTTCTAGAATTCCATCTCATTTCCTTCTGTGCATATTTTTCTAATATTTTCTTTTTGATTGCCACGGGTTTTAAATTTAATCCAAAATCAATAACATTTGATTTGATATCAACTTACTGTCAATAGCATACAAACACTGTTCCTAAACTTTGCTGGCCCCCACCTTTATGTTGCTATTCTCACAAATTATGTATTGATATATTATGTACCCCAAACCATAGATATACCATTACTCTTATGCATTGTGATTTTAGGCCCTGTAAAAATAAAAAGTGGAATTAAGGCCAAATATACAATAGTTGCTGGCATTTATACTTGCACATGTTATTTCCTTTATTTGAGATCTTTATTTTTTCATAAGTGTTTGATATATTGTCTAGTGTTCTTTTCTTTCAACACGAAGAATTTCCATTAGCATTTCTTGTAGGACTGGTCTATAGGTGACAAATTCCTTCAGCTTTTGTTTACCTGGGAATGTCTTAAAATTTCCTTCAATTTTGAAAGTCATTTCTATTGCCTATTGGATTTAGAGTTCTTACATTTTTGTTCTTACAACATTTTGAATATGACACTCCACTGCCTTCTTGATTCCATGGTTTCTGATAAGAAATTGGCACTTAATCTTATTGAGGGACCCTTGTACATGACACATTGCTTCTCCCTGACAGCTTTTAGGGTTTTCTCTTTGCGTTTGACATTTGGTAGTTTGATTTAATGAGTCTTGGTGATTCTATTTGGGTTTATTCTTTTGGAGTTTGTGGGGTTTCTTGGATGTGCGTATTCACATCTTTCATTGAATTTGGGAAGATTCCAGCTTTCATTTTTTTAAAAACATTCTTTATGCCCCTGTCTCTCATTTTTCTCTTTCTGGGACTCTCATAATGCATATACTATTATCCTTGGTAGTCTTCTGTGGGTCTCTCAGGCACTGTGCAATTTTATTCATTCTTTTTTCCTTAGGCTGCTCAGACTGAATAATTTCAATTGTATTATCTTCTTCAAGTTCATGGATTCTTTCATCTGCCAGTTCCAATCTGCTGTTGAACCCTTCAAGGGAATGTTTTATTCCTGTTACTATGGTTTTCAGCTCTTTTTGGTTCCTGTTTGTGATTTCTACCACTTTATTGATATTCTCTTTTTGATCATCTATCATTTTCCTGAATGCTTTGCTTTTTTTTTTTTTTTTGGTCTAGGTTTTTCTTCAGCATTTGAACACTTTTAGGATCATTTATTCAGTCTTTGCCTGGTATATCCAAGGTATGTTCCTTCTCACTGATAATTTCTAATGCTTTCTCTTGCTCTCTTGCATGGGCCAACGTTTCCTATTTCTTTACATGTCTTGCAATTTCTGTTGCATACTAGACATTTTATATTTTAGTGTTATTTCTGGAATTTAGTCAATCCAATGTCTATTCCTTACACTTGAATACAGCTAATGTTCGAAGAGATTTCCTGAATGCCAGGAGCCTCTACCCTAAAAAAGCATAAATAAAAGGAAAAAAGAGAACTTTTTTTGACCTGTTGAAGTAACCAACAATAAGCCTGAGATGAAAGTGTGGGTCCTCCAGGTCTTTTCTTAGTATACATCTTGTTCTGAGCGTGTGCATGTGACTCTAGGAATTCTCCCATTTACATAGATCCAAATGTCTCCTTTTCCACTAAGAAATAGTGTTTCCTCCAGGTCTGGAGGGCTGGAATGTATGTCCCATAGTCTACAATCCTTTGTCCCTGGCAGCTCAGATATGAATGTTTTCCTATAGCATTCTAGCTGCTCAGTGTTCTAGCCATCTATTTGCAAAGCTAGTTCTATAATAGAGAGCCTGTGACAGGTGACTTGGCTCAGTCCTTTAGGCTGCCATTAGACAGGTTAACACAGTTACACATGCACCCTAGTGTGTTTACTTGGGTCACTCTGCTCTGTCTCCAATCAAGACCAGGGACCCACACTATGAGCACTGGCCTGCTCCACACTGATTTGGGGAGGGGATAAGGAAAGGTCCAGTAGGAGCTTCATGAGGTTTTTTCACCATCTTTAAGTAGTTTCATATTTCTTGATTTTATGCTCACCCAATTACTACAACCTTTAAACTGTTTCCCCAATCTCTGAGAAAGATGGTTCTGCCAGATTTTTCTTGTTGTTTAAAACATCTGTGAGGGAACAGAATCTTGTAGCATCTCACCCTACTATCTTGGTGATGTCCTCAAGAAAAAGCTTTAGAGCCATTGCATGTGTTCACCATTTCTCTTGGACTTACCTTTGCCTGGAAAATATAATGATGTAATGATCCAAATAAAGCTCTTTCAGCCTGGGTGCCAAAATGAGAAGACATGTGAAGCAGAGCTGCATCCAATTCACTCTAATTTAAGATCATCAGAGAAGATAACAACAGCTGACATGTTAAAATGAATAAGAAATAGCCACTGCTGCTGTAAGCTGTTGGTATTTTAGAGTCATTTGTTACCACAGTATCATGTATTGAAAGCTGACTTTAGCATATAAGGTAGGATTTATCCTTACACTGTCTTGTTCACTTACAGGCTGGGGAACATTTCTTGGAAGCAAAAGAAATTCATGATATATTCAAAGTGCTTTCAAAACATGTTAGATATTCCATCTTCAGGGATAAGAAAACTAAATGTGATTAAGATGTCATTTTTCCCAACTTGATCTATATATTCAATGCAACCAACCAAAATCCCAGCAAGTTATTTTGTAGGTATTGACAAACTGATTCTAAGATTTATATGGAAAGGCAGAAGACTCAGAATAGCTAACATAATACTAAAGAACAAATTCAGACTGACACTACACAACTTCAAGACTACAGTGATCAAGACAGTTTGGTGAAAGACTATACAAATATATCAGTGGAACAAAACAGAGATCCCAGAATTAGATCCACACAATATAGTCAATTGACCTTTGACAAAGGAGCAAAGGCAATTCAATAGAGAAAGGTTATATATATATTGGAGGTTCTGGGGCCAGGGATTGAAGCTGGGACCTTGTATGTGGGAAGCTGGTTCTCAACAATTGAGGTACATGGGCTCCCCAGGATAGTATTTTTTTTAAAGATTTATTTATTTACTTTATTTTTATTTTTCTTTATTGATCTCCCCTCCCCCAGATGGTTCCCTCTTCTGACTACTCATTGTTTTGCTCGCCTTCTCCAGGAGGCACCGGGAATCAAACCTGGGACCTCCCACATGAGAGGGGAGTGCCCAATGGCCTAAGCCACATCCACTCCCCACAGGCTGCAATGTCAGCTGGCTTGTGGCATCTGCTCATTGCAGAAGGGTTGACATCTAGCTCATTGCAGTGAGGGCAGCTTCCAGCTCGTTGTGGCAGGGGCGGTGACTGCGTGCCTTCTTTTTCAGGAGGCACCGGGACCCAAACCTGGGACCTCCCGTGTGTTAAGTGGGCACCGAACTGGTTGAGCCACAGCCACTTCCCTGGGACAGTATTTTTTTTTTTTAATTTTGCTGGAACAACTATTTACATGCCAAAAAAATTAATCTAGACACATATCTTTCACAAAAAAAGTAACTCAGAATGGATCATAGATCTAAATGTGAAACACCAAACTATAAAGTTTCTAGAATACCAAGTGACCATGTATTTGGCTATGACTTCTTAGATACAACACCAAAAGCACTATCCATGAAATAAAAAATTGCTAAATTTGACTTCCTTAAAGTTAGAAATTGCTGTCTATGAAAAATACTGCTAAGACAATGAAAACACAAGCCACAGACTGGGATAAAATATTTGAAACATACATATCTTACACAGGACTTGAATCCAAAATATACAAAGAACTCTTCAAACTTAACAATAAGAAAACAAACAACCAAATTTTAAAATGGGCAAAAGATCTGGACACCCAATCAAATAATATATACAGATGGCAAATAAGCATATGAAAATATTATAATATCATACGCCATTAGGGAATTGCAAATTAAAACAAAAATGAAATATAACTACTCAGCTATTAGAATGACTAAAATCCAAAACACTGACACCACCAAATGCTGGCAAGGATGTAGATCAACAGGAAATGTCATTTGGTGGGAATGCAAAATGGTACAGCCACTTTAGAACAGTTTAGCAGTTTCTTACAAAGCCAAACACAAGCTCACCATATGATCCAGCAATCGTTCTTCTAGTTATTAACTGAAATGAGTTAAAAATTTGTGTCCACACAAAAACCTGCATGTGAGTGTTTATAGTAACTTTTTTCACAATTGCTAAAAATTGGAAGCAACCAAGATGTTGGATGAATGGATGAACAAACCGTGGAATAGCCATATAATGAACTATTATTCAACAATAAAAAGTTATGGGCTATCAAGCTATGCAAAGACAATTTGAGGAACTTTAAATGCATAGTGCTACATGAAAAAAGCCAGTTTGAAAGGCTATATACTCTCTGATTCCAACTATATGACATTCTGGAAAAAACAAAACTATGGAGACAGTAAAAATATCAGTGGTTGCCAGGAATTCAGGGGGAGGAGTAGAGAGAGAGATGAATACGTGTATCATGAGGCATTCTAGGGCAGTGAAACTATTCTGTATAATACTGTAAAGATGATCACATGATATTATGCATTTGTCAAAACCCATAGAACTGTTCAGGACAGAGTGAAACTTAAAGTAAACTATGAAATACAATTAATAATAATGTGTCAATACTGGTTCATCAATTGTAACATACGTACCACACTGTTATGGATTGAATTGTGTCCCCCAAAAGTTTATGCTGAAGTCCTACACTCCATTACCTTAAAATGTGAACTTTTGAAATAGGGTCATTAAAGATGTAATTAGGTAAGTCAAAATGAGGTCATTCTGGATTAAGGCAAGTCTTAACCCTAAATAGCTGGCCATATGATGACCGAAACCTAGTTTGGAGCCCAGATATTGTCAGCAAACCACCAGAGGCCAGGAGAGAGGCATGGAACAGATTCTTCCAGATGTCAAGGGAGCATGGTCCTGCTGACACTTTGACTTCAGACTTCTAGCCCCCAGAAATGTCAGACAATAAATCTCTGTTGTTTTAAAACATCTTGTGTATGGCACGTTGTTACAGAAGCCCTAGGAATCTAAGACACACACTAAGGCGGGATGGTAATAATATGGGAAACTATGTACATGGAGGTGGGAGAAGGAGAACATGGGTATTCTCTGTATTTTCACACAAGTTTTCTGTAAACCTAAATTGGCCTAATAAAGTCTATCAAAAATGTAAACAAACAAATGAACACAAAAAGAAATGAGAAATCCATAAATGGTGGATCAACCTTTTCTGATGATTAAATTTAAATTTTTCTGTAAGCCTAAAACTCTTCTAAATATAAACTCTACAAAAAAATAATAATAATTTTCATGCTACTTTAGCAAAACTTCCTGATGGTGCAGGGTTCCCGGAGAACTTGGTATATAGTCAGTTTTGAGAGCAGGAAACAACAGAAAGAAAATAGGAGGTGGCAGTTCTAAAGTTATACTATGCATATTAAAATTTTGCCCAATGCCAACGCTGCATAAAACTCAATCTTACATCTATTACCAAAGAGCTAGAACTAGAGGGAACCTTCATAATTATTTCACTCAGTCCCTTAGTTTCAGAAACAATGAACCCAAAGCTCAAGGAGGTTCAGTGGTTGGTATATGAAGTGAGCTAAGAAGCTGGTATACAGCACAGGTCTCCTAATTCCCAATTCAGTTCTCTGTCTTCTATCTAATAATGGAAAAATGATAATAATAATAATAATGGCTAACATTTATCATATATTTACTATGAACATACCCTACTTTAAGTTCATTTAATTCTCACAGAAAATCAAAACCATAAAACAACTATGAGGTGAGTATTATTATTATTTCATTTCAACAAGTAGAAAACTTAAGCAAAAATAAGTTAAATAACTTACCCATGATCACACAGCTATTAATGGTCTCTAAGATTTCACAGCATTACATTTTATCAGTAGCCCAATCTGCCTTATTCATAATACTAAGTGCTAGGGCATTCAAACTATATTTAGAACCTTCTTTTCATTAAGAGGGCCAACATGTAATTTTTTTCAGTAAAGATCACAATGTTGTTTTAATATAAATAAAGGTGCCTTTTATTCTGGTAAATGCATCACTTTTCAAAATATTAACAGCTCTAATCAAAACCATCTATTTAGAATACTGGACTCTCATGGGGGGTATATTTTGCTTGTTTTGTTTATTGTGCTTCAATTTTAAGTATTTCTTCAAGAATATCAGAAATTAAAGATTAATAACTTGGTAAAGATCCATAATATAATTATAATATAATTCTTGTTAATGGAGGAACCAATTTTTTCAAAAGAGAATTACCTCTTTCAAGTCCTTGTCAGCAAAGAAATTTGAAAATGTACCCAATGCATAAAAATACTTCTTTTCATATTCTATTTTTTAAGTCACCCAGAATCTCTCTCCTTTAATGTTTAGGAATTTTAAAAATACAAAAATAGTTTTATAATAACTTATGACACCAACTAGACCTATTAGTCAAATTTATTATAACAAATGAACCGAGAAAATTTTGATATTGGACAACACATGAAATTAGACTAGAGCTTGAGTTCTTCTTTCACCTTCAGAACAATCTTCCTGAGAGTAGAGGAAAAAGATGTCTTCTAATTCCTTTGGCTTCATGATAGTTTTTGTTCTCTAACTCACTTTCATATAAATATATAGATTTTATGACAGAACTCCACAACAAATTAGCAGCTAGTCCTTATGCTTACTGATAAAATCACTTTGTGTCAATTCTATTCACCAAGTCCTTCCTTGGCTTCCCAGTTTGGGGACCACTCTTCCAAGGATATTTGTTGGAACCAGCCATTCTGGACAGCAACCTGCTTTCCATGGATTTCAAGTGCTCTCAGGCCATTAACCCATTTTATCATAAAATACCTTGTTTTTTCAGGTACTAAAGAATGCGTTATCATCCTTTTTTTGTATTCAGGATCACTAAGGCATAGATAGCTTAGGAAAATTCTTCCAAGACATCCAGAAAAGAATAAATAAATATTTAATAAATATTAAATAAATAAATATCAGGAAAGTTGGCGATCTATTCTCTTCACTGCAGTCGAGCTTTTCTTAGCATCTCCTTTGCTTCCTCACATTTCAAACATTCCCATCATTCAAACAGTTATCCCCCACACCACCATTTCTATAGGATAAAATCTTCAGATTACTTCACGTTCAATAGGTGAAGAAAGAATAGTTTTCATTGAGTTTTCCAGAATTGAATTTTTTAGGTCAAAAATCCTTGTTCTACAGGAGTTATCTCTATCCTTGAGATTTACTCTCTTCTATAATGAAAAGTAGTTAGTTTAAAGTTTGCTTATATTAGTACTAGAATTAACTCATTGAGCTTTCTTTAATACAAAGAAGCACTGAATTAGGGATTATGCAAAAGAAATAAGAAAGCCATAAATGACAGACCAACTTGTCTGGATGATTATATTTAATTCTGGGTCTTTGGCTTAGAAAACTGCTTTTAATATCTCTGTTTTGGAAATTTGTCTAGTAGACTATGCTTTTATTTCTTTATAAGCCTGCATTTCTCTCAATCATATTATATTATTATATATATGCATATAGATGTGTATGTATACTAAAGTGCATTTTATTTTTTATTCAATTGTTACTTTAGAAGTGTCTGCAATTAAGAACCAGCTCACTAAATGAACTGTAATTACTGCAAATTGTCATAAGCACCAGTAATTAAAATGTTGCTGTAATGCTAGCCAGCTTTGCTAGATGCCCTTTGAGAGTAGCGTAAAATGATATTATGTCTTTAACTGACGTTTGTACTATGGATGAGAAAACCTGGAAAATCAGATCTTCAGAACTCTTTGACTGAGTCTTTAGTATACAATGTGAGTGGGGAATTAGCAGTTGTCCAGTAAATTCAAACTGAGAGGATAGTCAATTTGGTTAATTCCCCAGTGAAAGTGGCTTTATTTTTTTTCGAATGTGCAATCTTTAGGACATAAACATACATGGCTTCCCAATGGGGGGAAAAGAACAATAAACTCTTATCTCTTCTTTGTGTTCACAGGATGTTAATAGTGGGCCTTCTGGGTACAAAAGCAAGACGGAACTCCTTCAGTACCCACTCATCTTTTGAGGATCCTCACCCAGCTGCTACCCCCAGTGAACTCTCCAGCTGTGCAGTCATTTGGCAGAGTGCACTGTTATGCATAACTTAAAGCTATGTGTGTGTGTGACTCCAAAACAAGTGGTGAATACAGATTGTCCACATGAAAGCCCTCAAACTATCTGCAAGTGAAAACAATGGAATCAATGATTTGATGTCATGAAAATGACCCAATTTTCAGTTTTTGCATTGGCTGAATAAATCCATCAGCAACATATTTGTTTGCTCCTTTTCTCCCTCTGCTCAAGGTGATCCAAAAATGTCATCTGGTTAACCAAAGGCTGTGACTTAGAGAATGATATGGTAATTCAGGTGAGAACTCAAAGAACATTGTTAGCTATGTAAAACTGTGCTAATGAATAAGTACTGTGTTCCATAAGATTTAATTACAACAAGGTTCCTTAACATCCCTAGAGACTATGGAGGCTGCCGGTAAGGGAGAAGACCTTGGGGGGTGGGGGTGGGGGTCATAAAAGACAGGTATTTGCCACTCTATGATGCTAAATGACTCTACCCTGATTCTGATTCTCATCACCAAAAACATTCCAACTGCAAAATCCAGTGGACAGAATTTCTGGTCCTGTTACTGGAATAGCTTTCCCACCATAAACAACTATAAATCTAGGCAAAATGTATAAATCAGCTGACTTCAGACATTGAACACCTGACAGGTAAAGGCTTGGTTCAGCAACCAAGTTTAGGCCTACATCATTTCTTATATAGGAGCACACCTATCTTCAACTGGGACCTTCTAAATCACTTCCAGAATAAAATTACTAAGATCCATATCTGATTTGTTATTCCTATATAAAATATTTTTTAATATTTAAAGTCCATAAATTTAGGTACAAACTCATTGGCATGTTCAAACACATCTTCTGCCTTTCTCTTTGATAGCCTATGCTCTAGACATATAAAACTTTTTGCTATGTGTATTTTCATATGTGATTCCTTCAGTCTGGAATGTCCTCCCCCCTCTCCAGCTCCACCCTCACTGTCTCCTTGCAGAATTCTTATTCATTCTTCAGGGCTGCTTGAGAGAGTTCTCACTGATATGTTTTTGACATCCTAGGCAACGTTTAAGGTTTCTTCTCAATACTCCGCTAGTTCTTTGGGTATAGTTTTGTGTCCCAAAGCTGGGTGTTGGTACAGATTACCCATCTATAAGGAGAATATACTATGGGCATAGAAGAAAGGAAAAACAGTAGAAGGATTGGGGTGCAGTACAAAATAAGGCACTGGTAGTCCAAAAAATTCAAATCCCAAAGAAGTAAAGGCCAGAGTAGGATATAAGAAAACAGTAAGATATAAGAACCAGATGTTAAGAATTAAAGGAACACAACCAGCTACCAAATATAATAGACTGGGCTATTTCTCCACACCCAAGTCCCAAAGACAGATGGAGGAACACCAGTATCTTTCAAGGGCTGCATATAAAATGGACTATAAACTGGCAGCTGGCTGACCAAAGGTTATACAAAGATGGTTAATGACCAAGAACACAAAGTGAGGAACACGTTTGTCCTCAGACATAAAGAAACACCTAACTAATTTTGAAACCTATTGAATCTTCAGCAGTCTAGAAGCAATTAAATACCAATTTATTGGCTATGTGTTGGGAATGCAGCTGTCACATGACCTGCCACCTCTGCCTGGCCTTGCCCAGAGCCCTGGGCTCAGAGCATTTCCATACCTGAAGTATGGGCATTGAGCCTGTAATTTTACCTTGGTTCTTCTTCCGTATTGGCATAATCTTTCCCCATTTAAGGTACACAGAGAAATTCTATGAAGTACTTAAGCATCTGCATCACCTGGCACCGGGTCAACCCCACTCTTCCTGCGGGAGGGAGGGAACAGTGTTTCCACTGCTATGACATAGGACAGGTGTACATAGACTAGTTTCAGGAGGGACCCTCTGGCCATGGGAAACTGATGCCTTCTACTAAAGCTGACCTTGATCTCACTCTTCTGTGTGAGTAAATTGGTGTTCCAGCCAGTGCTGTGTGTGCTGTGTCTTCCTTGGCAACTGCAATACCACAATATCATGGAGTAGGCAGAAGTGTTCTGACTCCTACTCTTGGTGGTTGGTATATGTTTGCCCTCCTCCATGTTCTCCCCTGGTGGTAGCCTGGAGCCATGGCTCGACATTATGAAATACAGCAGGAATGGTCTGACACCTTCCCCAGTAATGCCACTTTTCACATCATCATACTTTTGTCAATAGATCTGTTTCTCCTTCTAGACAGGAAGGCCTTGAAGACCATTCTAAGATCTTATCTGTATTTACAGTTATGCCCAGCCCATTGTGGGCACTAAAAATTCTCTTTTTAATAATAAATTAATCATTTATAGTGACTAGAACAATATTCACACAAAGGGTTCTTTGGTCCTTAAACATGTACTCCTTGGGATTTTGATGAGTTTTGTTGCCATGAGAAAATGTTGCCAGTTAAAATTTTGCGAATAAATAATCAAAAGATATCACATCCAAATATCAAACAAATAGGTCAGCTCAAAAGCAATTAATAAATTTTATATTGCATGGATAAATAAACCTTCTTTCATTTGATTTTCCCATTTTATAACTGATTGTTTTAGCGTCATTTGTAATTATAATCCAGTGTCTGAAATTGTTCTCTCCCTTGACAAGTAGAATGAGCTTCTTAGATGTTTCAAAGCATTTTGCCCATGCTGTTCTGTGGAACACTGGTTTAAGGAGATATTAACAGATGCACCATGAGAGGATATAGAATGTAGAAGCATGATCTTCCAGATCCCTTCCTAGAAGATACACAGTGCACATAAATATATTAAAGGCTCTGAGAAGTCCTGTGAGGGGAGGGTACATTTTAACTCATAAATCTCCATGCGATTTATCACAAAACCCTTTCTTCATGACAAAGTATCAAACTTAGACTTTGGATCAGCATTTTCTGAGGATTTTCTTAGGAGATTTCTGCTGAAGAATAATAATTGTCTCCTTCTAGGAAGACATGAAGCCAGATATAGTACAATAATAATAGATTTTGGAATCAGAAATCAGAGGTTCACAGCCCAAATCCCAGGTTAGGCCTCTGTCATTCTGGAAAGTTCTTTAATCTCTCTGAAGATTGTAAAGACTCCACTACAGGTATAAGATGCTCAATATATGTTGGTTTCATTTTTCTTACTTTCTAATCCCCTCCCATATTCTGATCATGAACCAAATACTGGACTCTGGGCCCACCTGGGGTTGAAATCCCTTACCAAGTGGTGAGCCATGCTGGCAGCACCTGTTCTTCTGGTGAGCCAGGTGGGGATAGTGATATTGAGACTAGGCAGAAGATAAGTGGGGAAGTGGTTATTCCACCTACACATTCTCACGTGTATAAAATGCAGCTGGCGGTTACCCTTTCCAAAGAAGACTGCTAGCATACATGCCAATGAAAATAAGTCCTCTGCCTTGTTGGACATATGTGACTTAATTGATGACCCTTATTCTAGGAAGATCAATAAGGAAGTTTTCTCCTTTGCTGTGAAACTGTAGGGGAACAAAACAATCATAAAGTTGGCCAGGAGTTAACATCAGTAGTTTTCAAATATAATACCTGGAGATTTCTTTAGGTTAAAAGCACTAATATCATCTGTAAATTTATTTTTCAGTATTCCATTTACCAATGTTAAATATAGATTAAAAAGCTGAGCGAGTACTAAAACGTTTGGATTACATAAATCCATGAACATATGTTTTCCCACATATTTAAAGCAGGTGAGTTTTTCGCCTGAGAGCCCTTTGTATCTCTTTCCTCAGTTTTGGTTGTCCTAAGAGTGATTAGTATTTCTACTGGGGCATGGACAAATATTTTGGTGAAAGTGGGTATCACTGTTTAGAAGGGGCATGGCCTCTCCACCAACATACTACCCACATACCCCCGTCCCCAACCTGTGGCAAAGTAGAAGCCAAAGCATATATACTGTGTAAGCTGTTTCTACCTTGTTAAGAAAAATCCTTTGGTCAAATTTCTTTACAAATTGAACATACCTTCATCTGGATCACCAAAAATTGTGGAATATAGATTAAAACCTGCAAGCAACTGAAAATTAAATGTTTAAAAATAAAACTAATTTTTTTCTGTTGAAAAGGTAGTGTAATGACATGGGATCCAGAATGGACACATTTCCATACTTCCATGGAGTAATTCCGTAGTCTAACCCAAAGTCAGAAAAATTGTGTCTGGGTAGCATGCCTCCAGATAGGATGGACACCTAGGTTAGGCTCTACAAAATAAAAGACAACCAGCAGCTCTGTTCTTCCTTGCTTCCTTCCTCCCTTCCTCCCTTTCTTCTTTTCCTCCCTTCTCTCTTTCTTTCTTCCTTTTTCTTTCTCTTTCTTTTTCTTTTTTTAATAAGAGTATGAACTAGTTCCAGAAGGTGAGCAAGTGGCCAGATTGAGACAAGTTGCTAAGCTTGTTGGTACATGAGGGCCTGCTTAGTGGTGACACACAAGTACAGAATCCCCACTGTCTTGTTTCCAAGTGAAACCAGAGACAGCAAACCAACAATAGAAAAACGAGTGCTGTAATTTATCTTGGAGGCCATTGAGGTTGTTTATCCCAAACTACATTTTGATTCTAGTTACAGTTTAATTATGAGCACTTGTTCTGTAACAGAGACTAAACAAAGGGTAACTATTTCCTTTTATCTTTTTCTTTGTTATGAAAATTTTAGTTTCATGTTTGCTTCTCTCTCTCTTTAAATAGTGTCTTATGCTATGTGAAAGTGTTCTACTCAATTTCTTCTCATTCCGAGGAAGAATCTAAAACAAACTAAGAATAAAAAAAGAGCAGAAGATCTTCCATATAAGCAATGTGTGACTTAATGCCTTATGTATTTCTTTAAGTGTTTATGGCATACATGTGATAAGGTCCTTAGCATGTAACAGGGACACTACCAAATCTCTCCGGGCATCAAATCTTGTCAAATTTTCAGAATGGGAGCAACCCACCAAGTCTAGATACTCATCTCCAGCAGTAACTGGAAGAATTTTGTTTTTTTTTATCTTAAGGAGATAGGAAATTTTAAAGACACAGAGGGAGTATGGGTTATGCTCATTCTTTTCTGGGTGCCTCACACAGTTCTTGTTTGTGACCGGGGTTTTCCTTCTTTGTCTCAGAACAGGTTCAGTAACTGTTTTTTCAAGTGATCAAAGGCACGTAAAGCACATAATTTTTATCAAATATATTGCTAAGGAGATGTGTCTTCCACTTAAAACACCCCTACACAATAATTGCTGCTGGTTTAATCACACTTTCCTTCTGTGTGCTGTAGATGGACTCCGTGCAACTTGTTCAGCCACTTCTAGGTTCTACCTGAGTTATAGTAACATGAAGTGTTTAACAGAAAAAAAAAAAAAAA
>JAQZBX010041313.1:0-22660 GCA_029593785.1 Cabassous unicinctus
TTCTATGTGATTGTAAAGATTTTAAGCAACAGAATGGAGGATGGGTTCCATGGGCCTTTTATTGTAATTGAAAAAGATTTGGAGTCAGAGTCTTTGGAAAAATAAAAATCCTAGCACTCTTTGAAAGAAACCTATGCTCCTTACTAAGGATTAATGCAGTCAAACAGCCAAACATACTCTTGCTTCTTTATAAATACCATAAATTCTGATTATTTAGGGGTGATTCTGGAGCTGGTGGGCATATAACTACCAAAGGGGATTTAGTTTAAAGTTTGAAGCATGTATCAAGGTCAATAAGGAAACATGATGCTTTCTCTGCCTATAATGATCCCACCCAACCTTCCCAACCAGACCTTTCTCCCTGGCTAACTGTGCTTCATCTTTAGGTCTCAGCTTAGCCATTTCTTCCTTGGAGAAGACCACCTGATGTTTTCCTTCAACCTTCAACACTGGGCTAGGGGTTCTTATTATACATTTCCATGGAACCCTATATTTACCCATATTATAGGCTATTATTGCTTGATTGGCTGTTTTTTCATATCTGTTCACTTGGACAAAACACAAACACACAACTTAGTTCACTCACCATTTAGTCCTTAGTGCCTAGAACTTACCTGGAACTAAGAACATAAACAATATTTGTTGAAAAATGAGTAAGGAAAGCAAAAAAGTTATTGCAAAATCACTTACACACACTTATGCATAGGCATACCAAATATACACTTTTCAGTAATAAATTACATGGTGAATAGTAAAAAAATTTATGATTAATTTAATGGAAGTATGACACAAAAGATAATACTTAAATATGCATGCAGAAAGATGAGATGTAATTTAAGTCACACAAATTGTTCCATGGAAACCACCTTGACCCCAGATCTTTGGACAGACATTGATGAACACCACTGATGCAATGAATGTTTGAGACTTTAAGACAAAAGAAACATTAACCTGGTGTGGGCACCATCTTTGAATCAGGCCATGGTGTTAAGAGGCCATGGACAGGGAGAATAGTTGTACCTATAGAACCATATGTTTTACGATTTTAGGCAAATCACTTATTCATGATGTGTTAATTTATGTAATAAACTCTATCAAATGATAATAATAATATTCCAACTACCTCATAGGTTTGTTGCATAAATGTCCTCATTTCTTTTTGTCTCTTGGTATCTTTTACTCAATCTTCAAGATTTGCTTCAAATATGCTATGTTTAAATTATGTAACCTAATTTAGACTTGTTCTTAATCTTAATCTGCATTACTGTGGGTGTAAACCTGTTGTAAATGGGACCTCTTGAAAATTTTAATTTTAGTTAGGGTGTGGTCTAACTGAATTTTTAGATAGGATGTGGCCCAATTTTTAAGGGGAAGGCCACAGGAAAAAGCAGGAAGTTAACAGGAACCCAGAAGAGAAAGGAAATGGCATTGCCATATGATGGGAAAGACAAGGAACCCCAAGGAATGTTACCAACCCTATGGGAAGCAAGCCTTCTAGCCTCTGAAACAGTGAGACAATAAATTCCTGTTGTTCAACCAATCCATTGGGTGGTATTTGTCATAGCAGCCAGGAATCCAAGACAAGGGGAATAGAATGCATTGAAGGGTTTTAAGCAGGGTAGTGATTTAACTTGTCATATGTATTTTTTAAATCAACTTGGAAGCTATTGGAAAAAGAGGGGCAAGAATGGGAACAGGAATATTATTTTGGATCTTTTTCAGTGGTTCATTTGAAAGATGATAAAACCTTTGATTAGAATGGTAGCAGAGAAAATAAGGAAAAGAGAACTGACTCATATATTTTGGATGTTGACCTGATAGAATTTGCTACCATATTAGATATTCCCACTCACTTTGGTGTATTCTTTTTGTTGTTTGTTGTGAGGAACTGGGAGAGATGAGAGAAATATGTAGCTCATGATTACTTAACAATTTTAAGAACTATTTGTTGGATCAAAAAAATCTTAGAACCATCACTGTACTTAGACTTTTAAACAGAAAACAATAGAATAAAAAAGAATTTGCTCCTCAAACATCTGTCTGCTTACAAAACATTTCAAATTCTCTCACCCCATACAGTGTAATTCTTGGCTTCTTCCCACATTCTTCACCAATCTTCATTCTTAACTCTGATCTTTACAGTCCAAAGGGCTTCCAACTTAGTTCCCAAAGACTCAGCATAGGCATTATAGCACAGGTTTTAAAATTTGTTTTAACTAAATTTTTTATTTTGGTAACATAATTTATCTACCTATACCATAAAATTTGTCATTTTAACCATTTTAAGTATGTACTTCACTAGCGTTAATTACATTAACAATGTTGGCTACCATCACCACCATCCGTTACCAAAATTTTTCATCATTCAAAATAGATGAAATAACTCTATAGTCCCCCTTCTCCCAGGCCCTGGTAACATCTAATCTATTTTCTGTCTATGAATTTGTTTGTTCTAGATATTTCTTATCAGTAGAATTGTCTAATATTGGTCCTTTTGTGTCTGGTTTATTTCGTTTAGCATAATGTTTTCAAGGTTCATCCATGTTGTAGCATGTATTAGAACTTCATTACTTTTTATGGCTGAAAATATTCTATTGTATCTATACATATATCATATTTTGTTTATCAATTCATCTTTTAATAAATACTTGATTGTTTCCACCTTTTGGAAATGCTGCTATTAATGCTGATGTACAAATGTCTGAGTCCATGCCTGTAGTTCTTTTGGAAGTATGCCTTGGAGTAGAATTGCTGGGTGATTTGATAAGTCTTTGTTCACTTTTTGAGAAACCACCAAATCGTTTTCCACAGTGGCTGCACCATTTTTCATTCCCACTAGCAATACACTGGTGTTCCAATTTCTCCATATTCTGGCCATCAATTATTATTGTCCATTTTCTATGTATTAGCCATTCTAGTGGGTGTGAAACGGCATCACGTTGTCATTTTGATGTCCTTTTTCCTAATAGCTAATGATTTGGGGCATCTGTTCATATGCTTATTGGCCATTTGTGTATCTTCTATGGAGATTGTCTATTCAAGTCCTTTGCCCATCTTTTAATTGGGTTTTTTCCTTTTGTTGTTGAATTGTAGGCATTCTTTATCATATTTCATGTATGAAAGTCATATCAGAGATATGGTTTGCAACTATTTTCTCCCATAATGTAGGTTTTCTTTTCTCTTTCTTGCTAATGAGCCCAGCTTTGAATCTGGCAATACTCATGCTAGCTTTGCACATGTCTGCTTTGAACAATAGATATATGTTGTAAAGAGTCGTGCAAGGACTAATGGGAGGGAGTTCTTCCTTGCTAAGTTGGCCAATTCTACAGCCTGGCAGTTGTGCACTGCATAACCATCTCCTGGTTCATAATCACTTTAGATGGTTATGCATACTTTAAAAATCTGATAAAGCTGTGGACCCTCTTTTCAGTAATGTACATACACACACACACATATGTCTATAATTTCTGATGGTTTGTGCATCTATGTTAACACCTCTGTTCCAGAAGAACCACCATCTCTTAAGAGTCAGCCTATATATAATGTAGTTTGTCATGTTTCCCTTCCTATTTTCTCTAATTCTGACAGTGAGTAGGAATATTTTCATAGACATGCAAAATCAAACTATTTTTAATCATTTTTTAATAAACCCACCTATCTTTTGTCTTTACATTCAACTAGCAGTCCTCAAGTCCTACTGTGTTTGTCTTTGAGGCATCTCCTTTTCATTGTTCATTTATTTTCTTTCTTAATTCCATTATCCTGTCCTAGGCTTTTATTACATCTCATTTAGGATATTTTTGTTTGTTTGTTTGTTTTGCTGTCACCTCAACTGCTATTCCAGACTCTGACCTGCCAAAGATTTACCCTAAAGTACAAGTCCAGTTATATCATTTTTGGCTCAGAAACTTGCAATGGCTCCTCACTATCCCCAGAATAGAGAACAAATGGCAAAGTATACATTTCATTCAAGCACTTTTCTGAGAATTTCCTCTGTTCCTAAAAAATCCCAACCTTAACTGAGTTCCCTTTTTCTTATGACCTCCTATTATACTTTGGTAACAGTAGAATTTATTGTGTCTTAGAGCTCTGCTGTTTTTTATTCCTTTTTAATAACTTTAGGGAATGCTCTAATTTTCTCAAGCAGAAAGACTTCTTTAGAACATATGTTTATATCACTATAGAGTTCAGTGTAGGACTTTCCACCCAGCCTGTGCTTATTATTTTAGATATTAAATTAATTAGCTATTCTTTGCATCATTTCACAGTTAAATGAGGCTACTCTTTTTCAAATAATTTAGTTGATTTGATTGTCTTCATAAAATTCCAAAGTTTCTTCATCACTTGTTGATGATTGCATTGCCATTACAATTCCTCTTGGAAACCTGGTATGGCCCTTATCACTCTGAATAGTTCCCTTGACTTTGACATTTAAAGGACAGATAATTTTAACCTGGGGCCCATGTAAATTTGTACATATTTATGTCTGTGCATTTCTAAGGTGAGTGGCTTCATTGCTTCCATTAAAATCATTAAAACTGGCCAGTTTTAATGATTGGCAAGCAATTAGAAGAGTCTCAATAAATGCATGTTGAATAAGACTGAGTGGCAATGAAAGACAGAAGGAAGAATATTCACAATGATGGAACAATTCCCTATAGATTACAAAAAAAAAAAATTACCCTAAAGGTTATTTCACATATATCATGAATTCAATGTCAGCATAGAAAAATGATGATATTGGTCATACATGTGATAATAATTATTTTTACAACTCTATTTCAGTGAACTAAAATGTTATAGTGAAACTTAAAGAAAAATTTAGTGTGGAAGGTAAAGAATAGCATTGAGGAGAATAAATTCCATTGTTAATAAAACATAGCGCTTTGCATCTAATAAGGTTTTCTTCATTGTATCAATGATTTCATAGTAAATGTCCTGAGGTGCTCCATATCCCCACACCAAGTCCAATTGATTGTAGGAAGGTAGAGACAGACAATGAATGAGATTAGGGATTTGATAAAGTAAATTGCTGGCATTCTTAGGAACAGACAACAAGTCCTGTGCCCATCCACAGTACAGCTAGGATTTTCTTACAGGATGATACTGTGGAGGAGCAGCCTACATGGATACAAAGCAAGAAAAGAGGCTTCACAAATAATCACATTAAAAGCAACATTGGGGGGAACGGATGTAGCTCAAGTGGTTGAGCGCCTGCTTCCCACATACGAGGTCTCGGGTTCAATTCCCGACCCCAGTACCTCAAAAAATGAAAAAAAAAGCAACATTAGGTCTTTGTAAAACCAGTGCTTTACTACAAAAGACTGTTTATTTTATCTGTATTATTATTATTGTAATTTTCATTCGTGAAAGTGAGTTGACTTTAAGAAGTTTCTAGATGAAAGACCACTTGAAAATTAGTAAAATGTAAAGATTGATACCAGAATAGCCACATTATACCTGGCAAGCTTGTCCTTCTACACAGAGACTGAGATTAGGGGAGAGAGAATGTTTTTATTCCTAATCATTAAGGCAACAATAAAATAGATGATTGAAAATCAAACCAGATATGCTTTATTAACTTTTTTGAAGAGACAAATAAAGGTTTGCCTTAGAATTTCTGGACCAAGACCAGTCTGAGTTGTTGGCTATACTCCTAGTCTGGTCAATTGGTCTTGAATTGATCCCTTTGGTCTAGGCATAAGAGTGTTGATCCCATCCTTGGAGTAAACGAGTTATAGCCCTAATCCTGCTAAGGTCTGCCTCTCTCCCCCAACACTTGAGTAAGATAACTTTTGAGGAGTCCCTGACAGAAAGGAGGCAAGAGGGAGTTTAAGAAAGAAGTTAAGGAGGCTTTGACCAAGAGACAGAGAGAGGTGTTGGGATACAATTATGGAAGACTATTTTGGGGAGAGAAAAATCTGGAGTGTTCTGAGTAAGAGAATTTAAGGCCAGAATCTACTGTCCCAACCAACACCCAAGTATATGACAGAAATTTGAGGAAAAAAGTTGTTTTGTGGCTGTACAGTGTGATGCCTATAGTTGTCTGCACAGATTAAAAAAGATATTCAGATGCTCTTAGTTTTAGGTATCACTTTGTATTCCTATGTGTTTTTTCTGTATTCTGTGTATAATCTTTAAAGTCAATTTGTGAGCTAGCCAGTAGGTATTACCTGCAGTTTACAAATGAGAAAACCTCCTCAGGGAGGTTCACTTAGCTAAGGATGTATAGATGGTGATTGGAGAAGCTAGAAATAGTGCTTCTAATTATGGGTATTCTTCACTTTCTTGGGTACCCTAGGGTTCTTTGAGGTACCCATGAAAAGTCACCAATCTCAAAACAGTGGTTTCATTCATTTAATTAATGTTTATAGAGTATGGGTTTTACAATAAAAAAGAAATATGTAATGTTTGAAGCATTTTTTTTTCTGATCTGAGCTAGAGTCTTTTTAAAAAGCAAAAATGAACATTTGTAGCTCCAATTATAACAATGTTTCATAATTCCAATCTTTACACTTCTTTTCTTTGGTTTGTATTCCTGACTATAGGCAGAAATAGGTGATAAAGAGGGGCTCAGGATCTTTGTTCCGTTAATCATCTTTGTTAGGAAATGTTTGCCAATAGCTTAGGGAACTGAGCATCTGGGGAAATCCATGATGATATAAACCTAGTAGATGTAATAGTTCACTTGCCAACCTATGGCTCCCAAGAAGTTTTCCAAGGCATAGCAAATGAGAGAACAGCCTCAAAACTCTATATACAACTTGCTTTTTATTAGAACCTAATGTAATACCCATGACATTCTGCATCCATCCATAAGGTCCTCCTGAATTCAGAAGTACTGGCTCAGATTTCAAAAACCATGGATCCTAAGTGAAAGGTTCAGCAGTGGGGAGAGGTAGAGTTGAAGAATCTGTGGACTCTGAATTAATTGGTTAACAATTTGATTGGAAATTCTGTGCTTTAGGGGGAATCACAAGTTTGTGATCTTTACATATCCAAAGAGATATTGAGGGAAACCAAGGGTTTCAATATACACTAGGGCAACTAGAAGGCTGACTAGCATATTACTGAAAATTTGGAAAACTTTGTCTGAAATATTCACCTGGAAACATTAAATGCTGAATAAACAACTGTGTAATATATATTTAGTGAGATCTTTATTAGTTCTTTTGTTGTCAAACAATTCTATTTTTTATTGTTTAGAAATTACCGGATTATAGAGTTTTATAGGTAATATACTATTCCTTTAACTACATGCTCATAGAATTGTGTAACAACCAGATATTGCCTAACATTTTAAAAATAATAAAACAAAAATTATTCCTTTAAAAGTGAAGAAAAATATTCTTTTCCTAGAAAGACAAAGAAATTACATTAACTAGCCAAAATAGAAAATTGAGAAATAACCTATTAAGGATGGAATCTCAATTTCTCCTACACTTACTGAAAAGAATAAAGCTCAACTAAAAAAACCTTCGTGTCTTTTGGGGATGTTCGAAAAACCCCACATTTACCTTTCATGCAGACGAATGCACCTTAGAGAATGCTAGTCAGATGAAATACTAACATTCTATAGCATGGAATGTTATTTAAACAAATAAAAATCAAAAGTAATAAAACATACATAACTCAAACATTTTGTTTCATTAAAATATATCATATAAATAAATAAAATCAGCAACCAGATAAAATTAAATTGATTATTTCAACAAATTATAGAGTTCATTAGTTGAATTTTACTACCATGAAACGATTTGGCCTGGTTTCTTGGGAAAACCAATATGTCTATCGAGATAATATTCCTGCAAAGTTTCACACCAATAGTCAATTCTAGATTTACTTGATTTGGCTAAAAGTTTTAAAATGTTTAACAAATAATTTACAAGTATGTCTACATTTTAGGTATGAATGAACCAGAGTTTAACTTGCCTAAGACCCTTTGGCCTTTTTCCCTCCCTACTAAACCACATTTTCCCTAAAGGATGGCTTTATTTTAATTTGTTTCATCAATATACAAAGTCACTTGCAAAGACAAAGAAAGAAGAATAGTCAATATGTCATTAAGGCTATGAAACAACTATGATCCATAGTTGGTACTACTGGGACTCTGATCAGTGTTGAAAAGTAGGACAATTTGGAAAAATTAATTCCATTAGTCATCCTTATTTATTCTTCATAATATTTGATTTTATCAGATTCACACTGGTTAAAATCAACCTAAAATTTTACAAGTTTTCTTTGGGAGAGAGCTAAACTGAAGAAAGGAAGAAACAACAGTGGACCAGGAGCTATTTCCAGCTTAAGTCAGTCAGCACCTGATCCTCATTGCCTCCAATATTTTCCTCCATATACCTTCCCTCCAATTAACTCTTTCCTGTATTGTTTACAGAAAAACTATTTTCAATGTAGCCTCAATACTGGAAGTGAAATTAATAAGCAGTTAAATGTATAAAATATGGGGATGGATGTGGCTCAAATGGTTGGGCATCCGTCTCCCATATGGAGGGACCCAAGTTCGATCCCTGGGACCTCCCGGTTAAAAAAAAAAAAAAAAAAAAAAATCATAAAATATAGTAACTAAGAAGGATGGTTCATGATTTTTCCAAGAATGTGTGAGAAAATGCATATTTCTACCTGTCCAGAAATGAATTCTTTGCTCTTATCCAAAACAGGAATTCACCACCAAAGGGAAAGAAGTAGTGCTTCCCCATTCTTAAGGGGAGAAACAACAAAGCGAAACAGGGAGAGAGAGAGAGAGACTCAGGAATGAAAACCTGGAAGCAATTCCTGGGTTAGTAAATTAACAGTACCAAGTATTTTGTAGGGTGCATTGGAGGAAATAAAATAAAAATACTGCTATTTGAATAAAATTTGAGCATTACATTAGGAGAAACTGAGAATAATCTTGCAAGCACACTGAGAGTCATGGGGTATATGATACTATAATCCCAGTATAAAGTAGTAAGGGACAAGAATGGATTGACATTTTATAGAGCCTAGAAACAGAGTAGTCGTGACTGAGATTACGGACTCTCAAATTCCTTAGATAGAACTGAAATCCATATTATAGCTTTCATAGTTGTGCTTAAGTAAGCTTCATGGGAAATGAAAATTACAGAATTCTTATTTCATAGTTTTCGGTAATTTTAGATAAATATGTTTATGTAAAAATCATGCTAGATATGTTTATGCACAGATAACCTGGTCTGAGTGAATTAATTTCTCCTGCTCAAGCTTTACCTTGCTTTTATGAGCCTTCCTAATTTGATCTAGTGATCCCTGCCCCCAAATCCCATCTTCGAATTTTGCCTCCTGTTTTCCACCTACTTTTTGTACTCTGGCTCCAAAAAGCAAACCAACAGTTGATGTCAGGGAAGAGTAAAGAAAAAGTGGAAGTATTCAAGAGAGAAGCTGAAGGCCAAGAATTGCCAACAGCCAGCCCTGGAATGCTACAGTCTTTGGGGAGAAAGCATTGTCTTGATGATGTCTTGATTTGGACATTCTTTTAGCTTCAAAAACATAAGCTAATGAATGTCCATTGTTTAAACTGACCCACTGCATGATATTTGCTTCAGCAGCCTAGGAAACTGAAATGACTTTATCTTTAGAATGTTCATAAAAGCTTTAATTGTAATAGCCCCAAATTGGAAACTACCCAAGTGTCCATCAACAGGTGAATGCATTAACAAACTATGGTAAATCCGTACAATGGAATACTATTCAGCAATAAAAAGGATTGAGCTGTTGATACAACATGAAAGAATCTCAAAATGACTATACTAAGTGAAAGAAGCCAGATAAAAAGAATACATACTATATGTGTTTTAGTTTGCTAAAGGCTGCCAAGCAATATACCAGAAATGGATTGGCTTTTACAATGGAGATTTATTAATTTAAATGCTTGTATAGCTCTGAGGCAGTGAAAGTGTCCGTTTTAAGGCATCAGATGATGATGCTTTATCCCCAGCTGCAGCTGTGGGCGATCAGGCACATGCTGGCATCTGCTCATCTCTCCCCTCTCCTCCTTGCTTTCAACTTCTGGCTAAAGTGGCTTCTTCTCAGCTTCTGCATTCTGTTGATTTCAGCTTTTGGCTCCCGGGCCTTCTCTCTCAGCGTCTGGGTTCCTCTCTGTCTCTGCAGTTTATTTCTGTATCTGCAGCTTTTTATTCCTCTGTTTATAAAGGACTCCAGTAAGAGGATTAAGACCAACCCTTGGTCATACAATCTAATATTTCAGTTAAAGTACTTAACTGAAGTAACTTAATCAAAGGGTACCACCTACAATAGGTTTTTGCATGCACAGGAATGGACTAACTGTAAGGACATGATTTTCTGGGGTCCACAAAAGCTTCAAACTGCTACAGTATGATTCCTCTTTTTTTAATTAATTAATTAATTAAATTTTTTTTTAACATTCTGGCAAAGGCAAACTAGTCTATCGTGACAGAAAACAGATCAGTGGTTGCCTGGCAATGGGGTGGGGTTGGGATAGGCAACACAGAGAGGTGACAAAGAAGCACAAGGAAACTTTTTTGGAAGTGATGGACATGTTTGTTATCTTGATTGTGGTGAGGCTTTCACATGTATATTCGTATGTTAAAAGTTATTAAATTGGGGGAGTGGATGTGGCTCAGGCAGTTGATCGCCTGCCTCCCACATGGGAGATCTTCGGTTTGGTCCCCAGTGCCTCCTAAAAAAACAAAAACTAACAACAAGCAAAACAAACAAAAAAAACCAACTCAGGGGAGCTGATGTGACTCAGTGGTTGAACACCGGCTTCCCACATACAAGGTCCCGGGTTCAATCCCCAGCCCCTGGTACTTTAAAAAACAAACAAACAAAAAACCTTATTAAATTGTATACTTTATATATGTACAATTTATTGTCTGACAGTAATAGCTGAATAAGGCTGTTTAAAAATAAGTGATTAAATTTCTTGTGGATGTTATGGCCAAAAAGTAAAATTCCTTTCAGTGGTAGGTGGCCATTGTGTTTAGGAAAATTTGTTACGAGAAAGAAAGTGGTAGAGGGGTGGTGAGTCAGTCTTGACAAACAGAAACAAAATTGCCTAATGTGATAAAATAAACCTAGTCTGGAAATTGTCCCCTGATGGAGACAACACTGGAGATGAAATGCCTGCCGGATTCAGAGGGGCAATAAGGTGGGCACATTCTCTTAATAATGAAAAGAGAGGCCAACAGGTTTTTTTCCTGAGTAGGCTATGGCTGGTGAAACCATAATGTCTGATATGCAAGCATCTTTTGTATAGTAATTATTCTCTGTCAGCCCTAAAATTTTATTAAACAGCATTTTCCTTGACACAATCAGCCTTTTCATTGCTAGTATTTTATGGAAGGAAGGGGGACAGCCTTTGTCAAACTTAAGCCAAAGAAATGCTGAGAAATACAGAAACTGGATGTGAGGCAGAAAGACAAGACAAAAGAATTCAGAATGAGTAATTTTTTAAAAAATAACTTTTTCCCAGCAATGAGCTCTTGTTTCCACCCAACCTCCATTAATCCTCAGAAATTTTGGGGAGGTTAGTTTTCTTGTAGTTTTGGGAGATAAGAGACTCAAGTGTCTGTGTGTGTGCATATGAACACAGACACACATATATTTTGGTAGCCACAAAGTTCTAGAAGGTTTGAGGACTTTCAGGTTACATAAAGAATTTTTTTTCTATCCTAAATGTAGTGGATGGCAAGCCACAAAAGGGTTTAAATAAAGGAATGGCATTATGGGATTAGTTTTTTTATTAGGATTACTTTGACATTCATAGGGAATTAAATGGGAGGATCTAAAAAAAAAAAGAAGTGGAGGGAGAAGTTTTTTTTTTTCCCAATAGTGATTTTTTTTCAATACGTGAAGTGGCTTGGATAGGACAAGTGAAGTAATAGTGGGGTAAGTGGACAAATTGGAGTTTCTTAGAAGGTAGAATCAACATGATTTCTTGACAGATTGGATTTGGCAAAAAAGCAATTTGCAGACATTTATGATGAGTCCTAAAAATCATACAAATTATGTGACTGAGAAAAATAATTAATTTCACTGAATCTCTTTCAAAGAATCTTTATCTGTTGTGAAAGAGAAGAATTCAGTGTAACCACTCTCAAAGAAAATAAATTTTACTAAGAATAAGATCCAGAATTATTTGTATCCTTATGGGGTATTCTTCATTATATCAATGATTTCATAATAAATATCCCAAGGTGCTCTATATCCAAGGACAAAATCTAAATGATTGTATGAAGGTAGGATCCTGAGGTGAGTGAGGTTACGGATTTGAGGGAGTAGATTTTCAACATCCCTGGGGTCAGCCAACATGTCCTGTAGACCATACCATACCGCAGTCTTCACTTTCAAGTTCTTCACACTCTAATGGGGAGGAATGGGCAAAATGGAAACAGTGGAGGAAAGGAATATTACATGTAATTCCACTCTAAAAGCAGCATTAGATAATGTGATAAGCAATCTTTTTTAAAAATTTAATTATTTTTAAAACTTTTTATTATAGTAACATATATACAACTCAAAATTTCCCATTTTAACCCCTTTAGAGTATACAATTCAGTGATATTAATTACATGCAAAATATTTTTCTACCATCACTACCATCCATTACCCCAACTTTTTCATCACCTCCAACAGAAACTCTGCACCTATGAAGAAATAATTCCCCCTCCCCCCTTCTCCTGGCCCCTGAACATGTATTCTATTATCTGTCTCTATGAAATTGTAAGTGAATATTTTTAAGATAGAATTTGCCCTCTCTGAAAACAGAGAGGAACCCTAGGGATCTATCTACTTGCCATGCCTATTGAGCCCACTGGCATACCCAAGCATTTTGAGAAGTACCTCTGCTGAGCCTTATGCCTAGTTACACATAGAAAGTAAAATGGCTACAGCAACAAAATGTGAAATAGGTTGAGTATAAATATGAAGCAGAAACTTTACATCCTTTCAAAATTATGAGCTTTCTTTATGTATTATTTAAAAACTCACATGTTTGTAGTGTTTCATGTTCTGAGCAAAACTTCCAAAATCATAAGCTCGAAGTACATTATAATCTTGACTTGCCTTAAATTAATAAAATAAAATAAAGTGACACAGATGTTTGAAATTTCTTACTTACTTGAGGCAGTCATACAAAATAAATTACTCTAAACCAGGGATTCTTAACAAGGGGTCTGTGAGCTTGAATTTAAATTAAAAAAACAAAACAAAACATTCTTGAGTGGATGTATTGGTGTGGGTGTGATATATTTATTAAACAATACACAGTATAGTGTGGACTTAGTAAGGGGTCTGTGGTTTTCAACTGACTGGCAAACGGGTCCGTGGGGAAAAAAAAGGTTAAGAACCCCTGCTCTAAACCTTCCAAAACAGGGAGTGAAAACTAATAGCCCCAAAGAAATACCAGTAGTAGAGAATTTCTCTTCTCACTTTACTCATAAGCATTTGTCCCAGCTAAGGAAAAGCGATGTAATATGCCTCCCTGTATCCTCTGGGGTCTTGGTAAGTCCAGTTTTCACTGTTCAGGTGGAATTTAGGTTGAAATACACCGGGGATGAACAGATCTTTCTAGGAGCAGGCCATCCTTTAGTTTCCCTGCTGCTAATTTCCTTGTGTTTAAGCCAGCTCTCAGATACACATGGTAACCTGAAGAAAGTGTCTGGGCATAAGAAAATAGAGGTGCAAATAATAATAGCTAATGCTCGTATAGTACTTAGCTGCTGTTCACTGTGCTTTCAGGTAATTTCTCCTTTAACCCTCACTGTGAGCATATGAGGCAGGTTCTATTATTACCTCATTAAAAATGGAAAAAAAACAGGCCATAGAGAGGTTAAATAACTTGCCCAAGGTCACAGAGCTAGCATTCAAATAGTTGTGATAACTACTACAATATCTTGACCTGTAGGCTGATAAGAAAACGATCAGATACCTGGGGATTAATAATGCACTTTATGGCAAAGGATGAAAAAGTTTCTTTCAGGCTCTGAATCTGCTTTGCTAAATGCAATGCATTTCCTCCTTCTGGAAATGATAAAAACTTTGAGGCTGAGAATAGCAAGTTACTTAAATATTGAATAGGAGTTGAATCTGAAACATTTGTAACCTCATGTATCACTGAGCGTTATTTGATCTATCTGGCTGGATGAGTGGGTACCATCTCATCTCTCACCATTCTTTTGGGTTACCTTCTTCAAGCTCCTATTTTCTTTTGGGAGAGAAAACCCTTTTATCAGTTAGCAGCATAAAAGTTTAAATGTGTTCCCACTGTAAAATTACCAAACATGTTTTTCAGGTCCATTTGTAAGAACATAAAGAACGGTAAAAACATATTTAAAATACTCCTTTCTAAATATGGAATTATTAAGTCCAGATTATTATTTTGCTGTAAGAATTATAGGAATTATAAGACTCTACAGTTTATTCACTGCATCCAGAGAAGGTTAACAGAATGTTGAATAGCATCTTCTAGCTGATTTTACTAAAATAACTATGCCTCATATTTGGATAGTGCTTTACAGTTTTAAAAGATATTTCCTGTTAGAGGTTCCCCCTCACTAAGTTTGCGATAATTAACAAGCTGTGACTCAATTTCCCCTGACAAGCAATGAGGAAAGACAAGCCCTGCCCCCATAGCCTCTGTGCCTAAAGACACGGCACTTCCCCAAAAATTGAACAAAGAGACCACATGGAGATGGGAGTAAAGTGGAATAGAGAGCTTCACTCCCTCCACATCAAAGCACCACCTGCTCCTCCAGCATTCCAAGAAAACATAACTCCCTAACCCACTACCCTCCAGCCACACAAGGGGAGATTTTCACCTCTAGAGCTTCCTATTGGCCCCTGCACCTTACCCAAACCCTTGACCCCCTCCCACCAACTATCATTCCCCGCCTAGAAATGTACTGTATAAGTTCAAATCCCTCCTTTCCAGGGGTGGGCTGAAGTCTATTCTTCAGATTCCCTCTGCTGGGAGAGCTTCTCAACAAAACTTCCTGCCTGCAACTATCAGTCTCCATGTCCCAGTGAGTGCCGTTTTTCCCAACATTTCCTATGTATTACCTTATTTGATCTGCATGATCATTCTATCAAGTAAGTAAAACAAGCAGTATTATCATCATTTATTGAAAAGGAAACTGACTCAGAGAATTTGTAACTTGACTCAGGTCCCTTGGTTAAAAGTAAAAGTATTTCTTTATTTCCTAGGACATAATAAGTTCCTGAAAACATGTTTGAAATCCAAAGGACTAAAAGTCAAATCATAGTCTTCCTTATATGTTATAAGAGGGGACCAAGGATTCCATTCTAAGAGAACTTGAAAATATTACTTAATCCTTCATTATAACTCCTGCCCATGCCGAAGTAACCCAGTAAAGGTGTGACAAACTTCAAGGCTTCTGACAGCCTTGGGTTGAGTACTCTTGCCTGCTAGGAATCAGCTGCTCTTCTCTTTCTCCTGGAAAGTTAAAGCAGAGATCCATCTTTAGTCAGCAGGTTTATTAAAAAAGCACCTTCAACTTATAAATTCAATGTAGGTCAATTAATATTTAATGGGAGGGAAGCAGAAGTGGCTGAAGCAGTTGGGTGCCCACCTGCCACATGGGAAGTCCCAGGTTCAGTTCCCAGTGCCTCTTATAGAGGACAAGCAAGAGAGCAAGCTGATGCAAGGGGCTAGTGTGGCAAGCTGATGCAACTAGATGATGCAATGAGATGACGCAATGAGGAAACACAATGAGAGACACTACAAGCAGGGAGCAGAGGTAGCTCAAGTGATTGGGCACCTCCCTCCCACAAATTTTTTGATGCCTCTAGTCTTCATTTATAAAATGAGGGTGATGAAGATAACAACAACTCAACTAAAATGGCTGTTAAGAGGATAGAGTGAATATTTATAAAGAACTTAGCACAGTGCCGCACATATTAAGGACTGTAGAAGTAATTGTTACATAGATGTGCTGTCTGGCTAATGCTTTTGCTACACCGTGTCATTTATTATTGCAGCCACCTTTAAAGGTAACTATCACTGTGACCATTTCACAGATGAGGAAATTGAAGCATAGAGAAGATAACCCACTAGCTCAAGAACCCACATTTAATGTTTGTGATGAGCTTTATGAGAATAGGGCTATGTTTTGAACACCACTATTATCCCTGGGCAATTTACCCACTCATTTATATAATTTACTAATTACTTTTAAATTTAAATACCTAAATCTGTCTGATTCCAAAGTCAGTTTTGTTTCCCTGAACTACTGCCTCTCTCAATGCCTAGATGAGTTTGCTGAGTCATTATGAAACGATCAATGCCCTAGAAGATGATACACAGCATGAGGCTGTGGTCCATACTCTTAACTAGCATGTGCGGCAAACAATACCTCTAAATAACAAAAGCAGTTTCCATTTATGGAGCATACACTCTTTGCTGATCAAGTTACAACCAGGATCCAGGAAAAATTCTCTTTCAACATCAGAAGGTAAAGGACCAGAAAGAGAACATTTTCCATTTAACAGACCCAACAAATGAATCATTGCTAGATTAATTAGTCTGTTATCACCACAATCATGCTGCAAAACAAAGCAAGCCCAAACTCAGCACCACACATGGATCCTCATTCTCAAGGGTCTTGCAGATTGACTGCTGCTCTGCTAATCTAAGATGGGCTCAGCTGGGCACTTCTGCTTCAGGCAGAAGGTTAGTTGGCTTTGCTCCAGGTTGTAGGTTGGGATAAGGTCTGCCTGGGTTCAGGTTTTGGGTTGGGACTGAAGTTGCAGAAGCTCGATAGGGTACCTTCTCTTGACAGATCACTGTAGCTCGAGGGCCAAACCCCAAACAATTAGGCCCTCTACTCAAATTGCAGCCACTACTATTCTATTGACCAAACCAAGTCCTGTGGACAAGTCCAACACCAAAAGGCTGGGAAACCATACTTTACCCACAGCAAGAGGGGAGTGAATATTTGCTGAACAGTAATCCAAGCCACCAAACTAGGCGTTTACATGTAGTTAGGAGTTGGGTCAATCAACCTGCCTCCCAGTTTATATAGCAAGAGAAGAATCCTACCTATAAAAATGTGGACAAAGACTAAGTAAAGTCCATGCAAATATCTGCAAGCCACAGAATTTTTTTTTTACAGAATTTGTTTTATTCTGCATTTTTCTTTTTCTGTTTTCCTATTCTACAATTGATGTGTGAGGAGCAATATGCTCTTAAAGAAGCAGAGGGAAAATATGCTTTTGAAAAAGATTTGCTATAGTATAAATGACACTTTCAGCCAGTAACTGCATTGTGTAGTGAAAATATAAGAAGGAGGCCACCTGCTGTCTCATGCAAGCCGAATACATGCAGGCCACAACTCATGACAGTTAAGGCTAAATGGCCATTCTCCTCTAAACAACATCTAGATTAAACCATTCTTGCTGTTCCTCCCTCAGTCAGTATGGGCTGAGTAATATACCATCTGCTCTTGCATATGTTCTCAAGCTCTCCGTTATATGTTGATATATCTGTCCCACTAAACTAACTTCCTCTTCCTCTTCCATCCCCTTCACTGATTCTCTCACTATGTTTCAACTCCATGATTAGCAAAATTTCCTATATATTTAATTTATTACCAGAACAGATGCTTAAATAACTTTTATGACAATAATTACTTATTCAACACGGATCTTACAGTATTACCTTAATCTCCATGATGTCAAGAATATGCTTGTTTGGTTTACCATTGTATACCCAGTACCTAAGAGAGTTCTGGCATATACTTAAGACCTAAAAAGTTGTGGAATAAATGAGCGAAATGAGCAAAAGGAAAAATAAATAAGAACTTTTGGGTCAAATTGACAACACGCTAGCAGAATTAAATAATAAATGGAGTTTAAACTCCTGCCAGGCTGCAAAATTGGGGGAGCACAGATTCAAAATTACCTTGATGCATAAACAATAAAGAATGGTGATATTTCTTACATTCCTGAATTTATGCTAAAATTAATTTATCAATTATATTAAAAAATAAAATTGTATAATTCTAAGCAATTTATATTCTTACTTAAATTTTCTGTGCTTTATCAATCAAATACTAAAGAATTCCCCCTATATACTATTGGCTTTTACTTAGCATCCATTGATGGTATGTTATTTCATGCATACAATTAATTTAATCTTCTTTGTAGTTCATACTCCTGATAAAAGTGACTCTCTGGTTGCTTGAAAACTCAGAAGATGCTTTGATGAATGACTGAATTCCTGGAATAAAAATTCAAAACATTGAAATTGTTTTTCAGGCAATGATATTATTTGTAAAGTTTTCAGAGAAAAATGTCTTATATGCATACCATATTTAGGCTTTGTGGATCAAATCCAAACACAGCAAAGATGATTTGGCCACAAATAACATCCAAGATAAAAGAGTTGCACAACCTTGTGGCAGCAACCTGGTTTAAAATGCTCTGTGGGAAGACTTCCTGAGGAGCAAATATCTTCTATGAAAATAAAATTGAAAAAAGATATTGTTTTGCAATGTATACACACACCCCCACCAGCATGGCAGCAAAAACTTCTGAATCCCTCTGCATTAGTCTGAGATGCACTAGTATAGACTGTCCTAATATAAAGTTGATTCCAGGGAATTATCTCCCTGATATTAGGAATTGGAATGCAAAAAAATTTCCAGTAAGGGATAAAATGTTTATATCATTATTTGGGTTAATTATAAGCTGAGTAGCCTTTTCTGGATTGACCCAAGAAATGATCTGTAATTTACAGGGCTTTAAGAACCACTAATTGCATTTAATCATTTTTTGTGCCGAGAGGATACACTATGACATTTTGTGCTTCATGTTTGACTCTGCAGTATAGATTGATGGAAGTCATTGGCTATTGGACAATGGCTCCTGTAATGGTCATTTAATTTTAATCTTAAAATTTTTTTTGAAAATTGTGTGCATATTTAAAGAGATTAAATAAAGCTCCCGGGTTGCTTCCTAATCAAAAATTTGAAGAGGAAAATTGTTTCTGTTTTGTTGTTGTTATTTGGTTGTGTTACTTACATGTAGTAGCAGCAGGCCCAAGAACATCAGACAAACTGACCTAGCAGGGCGTTTGGAATGAAAAGTCTAGGGTAGGTATTTAAAATTGTCCATGCTTAGAAAAAGTTGATGTAATTTTTTACTGATGCCTAATTAAAGCAGCTACATTTGAAGTATAAAAAGAGAAATTAAATTTTATAAAATGGTTGTATGAATAATTTTCTGATAACCTTTTCTATTCTAATAAAGGAACTTTTAAAAAGGGAGGGTGATCATCACAACTATTGCAGGTAGGAATAATAGATTTTAGAGGCAGATAAGTTCAAACAAATCTCTTGATTATAGATGAAGAAACTGAAGCTAGAATTGGTTAAATAACATGTCCAAGGTTGAACAACTAGTTACCAGCAAGTTTGTAACCCAGATCCCCCAGCTCAGAATAAGAGTATTCTCTCTATTGCGTCTTCCTGTTTCGCAAACCTGTCTAATAGTTAAATTTTCTCTGGTTGTCAGAGTCGAAGAATGGTAGAAATATAGCTGATTAATGTTCTCAACAATTTTAGTGAAAGAAATTGCATGCATACCTTATATAATATTGAGGGAACGCTTGAGAATACTTTTAAAAGGCCTCTTATGTGTCCCAAGTAGAAGCCTGGGGCTAATGCAAAAAAAGTTTTGATTCATTGAGCCAACTTTGGAAAGTTAGAAAATGCTATAAATGCTGAAATAAAATGGGAAACATTAACAAAGAATGCTTTTCTGATACTAAGAAGATTCTTATATAAATTTTCTACATTAATGAGCAAGGAAAGTACATAGAGGATTGAAGAACAGTAAATCTATATAGAGATGCATGTAAAGATTGTAATTAGAATATTTCTTTGTACTCTGCTTTTCACCCAAAATAAATCATGTATACTCTTAAAAAATGATTTCAATCACTCACCAATATATCATTAAACAGATATACTATAATTTAATTAGCTATTTCCCCACAGTTAGGTGTTCATGTTGCTTTACATTGATTGCTATTCTAAACAACCCTGAGATAAAATTCTTATTCAGAAGTATTTGAGGCATGACCTTTTTCACCCATGAAAACTAGTCGTTTATATGAAATGTTAAATAAACCAATAGTATTTTGTCCCAGTCTCCACTTTATTGACACCCCCCAAATGATGTTCTTATCTATGCCATAAACACAAAAAAGTCAAGTGATGGGCAAGGGTGCCATGGAGGGGAAGAGTGGTAGATAATCAGACACGAGATAGTCGAAACGTACCAGTCAGGGTGCCTTGGGAATGCCCCACATAATATTTCTGTTCCTGTCCAGTTTTCTTTAAGATGAAGTTTATTGAAGCTGGAAGATCATATTTAGCCATTTCATCAAAACTATCAGAATTTAAAGCAAAAGAAATCAAGCTATACTTTGCCTTACAATTTAGCATATGACTTTTTATAACATTTAACAAAACAGCAAATTTAGATTCCTATGCTGTGTACATTCATTTCCTGTGACCTTGAAGTACTACTGAATATATCATAGGAAATTATTTCTCATTTATACATTTAGTGGAATTTGCCTCTTTTAAATCAAGGTCATTTTGCTCAATTTTAACAAAATAATCACAGTTGAAATACCTCTTATTCTAAAATGGATAAAAAGAAAAAAAAACACTTGTCTAAAACAAGATGAAGTATCATTCCAATTATTCTACCTGAAGCTCCAGAATTCTTTTGAATCTGGTGATAAGTATAAATGGTTTCTGGAATATGTGTTTCCTCTGCTGTTCCCCAACCACACATCACAACCAGCATCTGCCAGGATGAAGGCCAAGCTGTTGTTGGGCAGGTTGGAAATCCAGGAAGTGGCAGAGGTCAACAAACCATGCTGCAAAAACACAACAGGCTGTACAGCTGGAAAGAAAACAAGGGGAAATGTTAACAACACTGCTTTTGCAACATTTCTCCTAGAAAAATTTTGGTCTAGTTTTCTCATTTCATTTTAAAGAAATTAGGTAGGGAAGTGGATGTGGCTCAAGGAGTTGGGCTCCCGCCTACCACACGGGAGGTCTTAGATTTGGTTCCCCGTGCCTCCTAGAGAAGACAAGCAGGACAAAGAGCTGATGGGACAGGCTGGCGCAGAAAGCTGATGCAACAAGATGTGCAACGAGATAATGCGATGAGGAAACACAATGAGAGTCACAACAAGTGGGGAGTGGAAGTGGCTCAAGCAATTGGGCACTTCTCTTCCCACATGAGAGGTCCTGAGTTCAGTTCCCAGTGCCTCCTAAAAAAAAAAAAGAATAAACGAGCACAGAACAAACAGACACAGAGAAAGGACAGCAAGCACAAACAACGAGGGGGTGGGGAGAAATGGATAGAATAAGTTTTAAAAAAAAGAGAGAGAAATTAGATAATTCAGATTTTACTGTTTACCATGCAGTGTAACCAGCAATGAACACATAAATAAAACAATAGGTCCTTAGAGGTTTCGATGAGTAATTTAAGATATAATAAGCACATTTTAAAAAGTGTCATCAGTTTCAATAGCCATGTCTATAAGCTGCATTGCTGCATGAGGCACATGTAACCCAGGAATCCTTTTGGATGGTGTCAAATTTAACAGAAATTTTAAAATTCTGTAGATGACTTCAGCTATGTGCTCAAACCAACAAACTCTTGAGAAACTACAGTCTTTCTCTTTAATTTCACAGACAATTCCAGTTTTTAAAAAGCTCTTTAAAATTCTATTTGTTTTGGATATCAAGGAAGAAATCCAGTGGTTAAGTGCATGTTTTTGAAGCTAGGAAGGACCTTATTAACTAATTACTAAAATGCCTTGAAAAAATATGAACTTCATCCTGTTGATATTGCCTCTTATGATAGCCTTATTTGTATCTGCTATTGATTTATTTTGGGCCTTCTTTTTTTCAGTCTTGCCTTTCTCATAACCCCCTCTGCACTGTTGTCGATGGAATTTACCAAAACGAGCAAATCTGACCCTGTCACCCTATTGCCTAAAATCTCCATCTGTTCTCCATCACAAATAGCACTGTTTTCAGCATTAACTGAATTGTTAATAACAAAAGATAAGACACACTATCAACAATTAATAACTGTATACTAAGTGATCCTGAATTCCAGGATTGAAAAGCATATTCGTATAGTTTGTATAAGGTCTTAGATACTACTCTGTTAGCATTCACTAGGGCAAACATGGGCCAATACATTAAAGACTGAAGTGTTTAGCCTCATATATTGTTTGCTCTTGAAGACCTGGCCATGCCTAGCGTTAATTCATTCCTGTGTCCTCCTCCTCTCTACCCTTAAAACACGCAGAAATATTTGTAACTCTTTAACTGCATCATAATGTCTCGTCTTCCATGCCATTGATGAGTTTTCTCTGCCTCGAATTGCCTCACCAGACTTCACCCCACCAACACCAACAGCAGTCATCACCAACAACCACCTTCAACTCGACTCCACAATGTTGTGGAAAGCTCCTAATAATTTTACATATTTTAATCAAGCATTCCTTTCTCTCTGATACATTTTACTACCACCAACAATCCCAATATTCTTAAATAGTTTAAACATCTCTTTTCTGTTAACTGAGTGACTT